>VZRU01014682.1:416776-436704 GCA_013398155.1 Pedionomus torquatus | reverse complement strand
GGAGGTGTTCAAGGCCAGGCTGGATGGGGCTTTGGTCAACCTGGTCTAGTGGGAGGTGTCCCTGTCCATGGCAGGCGGGTTGGAACTTGATGAGCTCTGGGGTCCCTTCCAACTCTAACCATTCTATGATTCTATGATTAAGGGATTGGAGCACCTCCCTTATGAGGAAAGGCTGAGAGAGCTGGGACTCTTTAGCCCAGAGAAGAGAAGGCTGAGGGGAAATCATATTCATGCCTATAAATATCTGCAGGGTGGGTTGAAGGAGGATGCAGCCAGCCTCTTTTCAGTGTTTCCCAGTGACAGGACGAGGGGCAATGGGGACAAGCTGGAACATAGGAAGTTCCATTCGAATATGAGGAGAAACTTTACAGTGAGGGTGACAGAGCCCTGGAAGAGGCTGCCCAGGGAGGATGTGGAGTCCCCTTCTCTGGAGACCTTCAAGATCTGCCTGGATGCAGTCCTGAGTGATGTGCTCTAGGCAACCCTGCTCTAGCAGGGGAGTTGGACTGGATGATATCTAGAGGTCCCTTCCAACTATGATAATTCCCTCATTCTGTGATTCTGTGATTTCCGTGTGAATACAGCACAACAATGGCAGAACTGACTTGTTGGCCAGGACATGCACCCTCACTGCAACCAATTACATGTTGTCCTAATGTGACTTTAAAATACAAATTAAATGGATTCACTTGATTTTTCAGGTTCAGCCCATATTTTTCCAGCGTCCTCATCAATGTTAGTATGATTACAGTATGTCCCTGACACTAGTATGTCACCTATAGCCACAGTGCTTCTGGCAGACACTTTTCAAGCACATCTAAGACATAATCTCAGGCACATTTATCAAAATTTGGTCTTATGCAAAACTATGTTTTCTCTGAAGTTCATAAACTCTTTTGACTTTTTTTTTTTTTGCCTGTAAATTCTAAGAAGATTTGTAGACATGGTTGAATCATTAAAACCCAGATTCATGCCTTTAAAAATAGATTTTTCAATTTTGAGCACTAGTTGAAGAAACAGTGGATATTTTTAATTTTTTTTTTATTATTATCCTTTTTTNTTTTTTTTTTTTTCCCTCATAGAGGCTAGTTCTTGTGAAACATGATGCCTAAAATTCACATTTTTTCCTTAGAAAGCATTACTTGTATATTTGGGATGGCTATACAATTTTGCATTAGTACATCTAATTCCTTCGTTCTTCTATACTTGAAACTTTTAAATATTTATTTTACTAGTTTACGAGTATGGTCCATGAAGACTGGAACTAAAAGCAAAGACAACATTTCTGTAACACATTCTGAATTCAAACTGAAACAAAATGAAGAAGTTGCTAACTTATGCCATCCGACTATCTGAGAGAAAAAGGAGAGGAGATTAGAATATTTCCCAAAAAACAAAGCTGAGAGCCTAGGACAATAATTGTTCAGCATAATAATGATTCGTATTTCTTCCAGATCATGTTGTAAAAATGAACTTCCAGGCAACAAAACTGGAATCCTACAGGAGGCATAAAATAGTTCACAAACCGACAAGCTGTTGTATCATGAGACCACGAAAAAAATGTTCTAATTATTTCGATGCTGATTTGGGGTCAGTGTCCTCTTTTGAGCGTACAACCATGAAGACAAGGGAAGCCCGCAGAAGCCAGTTGTCTTTTCTTTTTGGAAGTTCTCTGTCACCATCTGCTGGAAAGAGTGTTTCATTGCTCTGCAAAATCGAGGTAAAAGAAAGGTACTAGCAATTTTGAAGATACGAATAAGCTTCTGAACACTCCACTCGCTGAACTACACATGATCTTCTCATTATAACTTGTCTTTAAAAGCAATATTACTAATCTGTTACCACCAAGAAGTTAAACATAAAAATAATTATTTTTCATCATAATATATTGTTCACAATATATTATAAAATAGTGTATGTGGAATATATCATAAGGATAATATACTTTTCACATGATAAATTACTATACTACATAGGTAGTATAATATATATATAATATAGATATACTATACTAAATATTTTTATGTACTATACTATATAAAATAATATACTTCAGCTCACAATAAAATAAGAAGTATTCAATAATTAATAAAAATTTAATTAGTTGTGTTCAAAAATAATTTCATACTCCAGTTTGGACTTTACACAATTTGAAGAGGAAAATTTTGGTCACCTCTCGTTAATGTTTGGCTGGTTACATCTTCCTGAATGGATGATGCTACCCAAAGTGCTCACCAGAGCTGATAAGTATTTTGGAAAACCCAAACCAGGAGACATTCCAAAAAAATTGTCCCAAATGGAGAGAATGGCAAGATTACAGTTACTTTCATAGAAAAAGAAGTGCTGAAAAATATGCCTAAAAAAATATTTCAGAGACAAAAGGAACAATTTGTGCTCCTTGAACAGTAGGAATAGAACAAGAAGCAAGATCTAACTTAGAAATTAAGGAAAGTTTTCTCATGAGAAAACAAGTTAATACAAGTAGATGCTGTGAAAAGTTATGAAATAATAATACATAATTGATAGATGCTATGAAATCTCCTTCACAGGGGGCTTTTAAGACCAGGTTAAACAATTATCTCTCAAGAAACATACAGTTACTGCTGATATTGTTTTGAAGTTGACAATATCTCAGGTTGTTTTCATTCCTTCTGGGATTTTATTCATAATAAATATCTGTCATGTCTTAAAGCACTGGTCATATCAAAAACTCAAGGCACCACTTTTGTCATTAGCTGGCTTCCGAAATTAAAATATATCTGTCAAATTCTATATTCATATCTGCCAAAGTTAACATTATTTTTTTTTCCCATTGGTTGGACTAGATGATCTTAAAAGGTCCCTTCCAACCTAGATGATTCTGTGATTATCATGGAAATTCTGCAACGATCTGCACCACAGCAGCAGAAAATCACAGGTATCTTTTAGAGACAAGAAGTGTAACTCAAGATACTGCTTTCTATAAGACAAGGAATGGAAACCAAAGTTTAATTAACTTTAGGCCTAGATGTCATCACAAAGCCAACCAGGTTTGTCCTGAGGGAAAGAATAGCTTCTCCCTCCCTAATCCAGAAGCAACTCAAGAACCTCAGACCCTTAACTCCAAAACACAGCAAAAAATCTGTTAAACTGAGAGGTATTTGAGTGCAGGGTATTCCCTGTAAATCTCATAAATAATTTTTCCCTTATGGAGACAGACCACAAAAACCCAGTGGCACAGGACTGTGCAACTGCAGAATGGCAAAAGGAAGTGCTGGAGCCCATTTTTCTTCTGACAGTCGTATTTTTCAATATTTAATAGCAGTTAAATCTAGATATCAACAGTTGTTTCAGCACCATGACAGATCTTTTCTGCAAGGCCAGTAATTTTCAAGGCTGAAGTTATGTGAAAAATCTGGCACGAATTCATAAGTTTCAGCTGTCCCTGAACTGTCTTTTGCAATAAGCAGTAACAATATTTTAAAACAAACAAGCAAAAACAGTAACAACCACAAAAAAAAAATTAAAACACACACAAAAACCCCATGCATTTATGATCTCTCTTCTGTGGCCCCAAGTTTATTTTTAATTCATTGACTAAAGGGCACTTCAGTTTGAAAATACTTTAATTATTGACTGAATGTTATTACACTAACACTCAGCTATTCCGAAAGCATTGCTGGAGGAGTTTATGGTGGTGCATGATAAACTGACATAGAAAGGTCAAGTGAACAGCAATACAATAGTAGTATATCAACATCTTTTATTCAGCACCAAAACAAACCCTTGTCTTTTTCACATTGAAAACTTCTCTTCTAGAGATGGGGTGACTAGTGTGCTTAAGAAAGAGTTATTGCAAGAAATCGCTCCTCTCAAATTTTTGCAGTAGAGATGTTAACTCCTATGTGTGAGTTCTTCCAAGTCTTCTCCCTCAAAGTGTCTATAAAAATCCCAACAGACAACAATCAAAAAGCACTCCTCTTCACAGTAACAATTATTGTGTCTTTTGGGAACGTTACCACGGTCTAAATTTAAGGACCTAATTGAAATTCTTTGCCGAAGTGTAGATGTTAAGTATCACAGCTGGAGGGTGTCAGAGAGCATGCTGTCTCCAGCTCCTGCTCCGGAAGGATTCCTGAATGCAGAGTCTGCAGTATCTGCCACCTTGAGGTTTTGAATATCTTAGGTTGTTTATTATGCTTTTATTTTACTAACCGACTTGAGGGCTTTGAGTCTGCACACAAGTGTTTCTAAGTAAGGTATGTATCCACAGAACGGCAAACTGAGTCACTCCCTAGGTTTCTTGGAGGATATTGATCAAATCTTCATCACCTTTAATGGATGTTGGATTCCCAGGCAGACAGTAACATCCACACATAAACTCTAAATGCAGTTGTTTAAAGGACTTGACTCATTTGCCTCTGCAAGGGCATCTAGTGCTGGCTGAAATATTGCAGGGTGTTTTGCCTGACCTGCCACTGGCTGTCTGGGCAGCATTGGTGCCTCAAAGGTGAGGTATCACGTTGGTCACTTCTCTGTGGATGCTGTCAGTGACTGTGGCTTTTCAGATGGCACATGAGCCTGTAATTTTGGCTTAAATCTCACCTCAGCTGGGATAGAGTTGATTCACGTACATCGGCAAAGTTCCTCTTAGACTTTACTCTAGAGTCAAGTCTGAGGAATTCCAGTGGGCAATACCTCCTAAAAACCTTGAACACCTAAAATGATCTCCTTAACTAGATTATCCTTTGGGATACTTCCATTGATTACAGTGGAAGGGATACTGGGAACACCTTTATTTATAAGCTTTGACAACAGGTATACCTTCAACACTGCATGCAGTACCCTGAATGGTACAAAAACCTCACTTTCCCCTGCAAAGGATGCACAGGGCATATTTAACATCTCCCTGACATCTTAAAGGCTACACTATTTTCCTCACTCTTTTCTTTCACATGCTTTGGTTAGGAGAGACCAAGAAAAAAAAAATGACGATTTTTGTTGTTGTTGTTGTTTTTGTTTGTTTGTTTGTTTGTTTGTTTGTTTTTTCCCAAAAGTTTCATCCCACAAAGACATATGCATCCTATCAGAGAGAGAGAGCCATGTGGGAAAAAGGAGTGGTAACAGCACCTTTATTAGTGTTTGTTCGTAAGGGGGAAACCAGATAATGTGCAATCAGACTAAACAAGACAAAAATCAGGCTCTTGCTAATAGGTTCTGCTTAGGCTTCCTGAATGGGAAGCTAATAGATCCTTCCATGGACTGCTTCTTAGGCAGGTAAGATTATGTGTTTTATTGTAGGTATAGCTTCTGTTGGAGTGTTAGGTGCTATCATATTAAATATTTCTAGGAAAGGTGTTTGGTCTATTGTTCTAAAGATTTTTATCTTTTTTTTTTTTCTCAAACAACCCATACTCTGTGGAAGATGCTGATTTATAACAGTACAAACCACCTAGGTGACAAACAAAGATTTATGCAACCAAGTTGGAGGCATCTAATATTGCAGGAATGTTAGTCACACCGAGGGCTGGTGTGCTCTCTGTGCAGGAGAGCAGCAAGGGAATTTCCGAGTGTAGGGGATTTCTGCTTTGTGATGTCAATCTTCCTTTTTTCTTCGAATTAGCAGAAGTCCCATAACTAAGAGCTATATTGATCAAGCTATTCCCTGCAGTGGGTTACTATCTGTTGCTCATCTGTCTCTTCTGCTTGTCTTTGACTGGTCAACTAAGTGAGTTAATGGAAGAATATTCCTGATACAAAATGATATGTTGCACAAGTAACATCATCTAGCAAAATGTATCCATGCTTTGCTTTAAAACATAAATGAGCCTTTTGATGTAAACTAAACACATGCAGAAATGCTTTGGTAGGTTGGGGAGAATGCTCACCATGCAGTGATAATGAATACCTGGGTTCATAAGCAAATACCATTGTTTGCATGTGAATGCAGCTGTTTCCCATAATATTCTCCAATTATTTCTGTGCATGAGCAACAGTGCAAAGAGGAATCAAAACCACAAAGCACCTGCTTGAAATCTCAATGAAAGTTTGCCAGAAATGTTTGTTAGTATTTACCCAATTCTACTCTAAGTGAACAAATGCCGTTGAAATCCTGTTAGTTTGTTGGGGTTTTTTTGGGTTGGCTGGTTGTATTTTTTCCATGAGTTCAAATACCAACTGGACAATTTAAGAGAAAAAAAAATGCATTGTTTTAGAGTTTTATGTTTGTTTAGGTTATTTTTGTTTTGGGCTTTTGGATTTTTTTGGTGTTTGTTTTGTTTTTAATGCATGAAGTCATGTCCTATAGCTCAAGAAGTATCAGAACTGCAGAGTACTGGAGCATGAGAGGGTACTCTGGGAAAATATCTTGACACACTTACCCACCTCTTATACTCTCTTTATGATCCACCTTCCTAGACACACTCATAACACAAGGTGTGGTACTGTGTGGGTGTCATAAACAACTCAGTTCAGCAGCTTGTGTAAGGAGCGGCTATCTAACTTTGGCTGCTTTTGGAGACAGGAGGGTTGGCTGGAAGGAGCTTTGGTCTGACTCAGTGTTACCATCGTTATGCTCAGTCATTTAGTTTTCTTTAATATTTAGCAAACAAAAAAATATCTGTCTTCCATCCAAGCTCTCCCGTTTTTAATTGACATGGGACTCAGTCCCTCAAATTCTCATAGAATCACAGAATGGTTAGAGTTGGAAGGGACCTCAAAGATCATCCACTTCCAACACCCCTGCCATGGGCAGGGACACCTCCCACCAGACCAGGTTTCTCAAAGCCCCACCTAGCCTGGCCTTAAACACCTCCAGGGATGGGGCATCCACAGCTTTTCTGAGAAAGTTTTTCCAGTGTCTCACCACCTTCACAGGAAAGAATTTCTTCCTAATATCCAAGCTAAATCTCCCCTCTTCTAGTTTAAGACCATTACCCCTTGTCCTATCACTATGCTCCCTGACAAAGAATCCCTCTCCAGGTCTCCTGGAGCTCCCTTCAGACACTGGAAGGCTGCTCTAAGGTCTCCCCAGAGCCTTCTCTTCTCCAGGCTCAATGGGTAACCTTGAGTTACAACAAGAGTTAGATCATATGTGTCAGACTGGCTCCTTTCAGCTAAAGTTTTGAACTTTCTCTGAAAGTACCTCTTTATTGAGGAGGTTGTTTAAGAGCTCCATTCAGCCAGCTAAGCATAAACATCTAATGTCCCTGGACACACTGCAAACTGTCTGTGAAAGCTGCACATCGCTGGAGGACACAACCCCTGAACTAAACATGGAACTGGGTCCTCCCACAAGATACAGCTGGTATCAGATGGCTCATGGCTGAAGCAAGACCTATGGATTGGCATTAACCAAACACTTAACCTGAGATTCACCCCACTGAATCTAGATGTTGCCAGTGTAAATATTAACACGAAAACTAAATACTCAGCTATTTTCCAGCCAAAGGGATTAAATTAATGTTTTAACCCACATCATAAAATAGATATCTAAGATATTGGGTGAACTAAATTGAGTCAAACTGCACGAAACCGTTTATTTGCAGAAACCTTTGTAAAGAAAACTCTTCTTCACACAAAGGTACCTTTTTAAGCGTCCTACCACTGAACGATTCTCATATCTTCTCAGTTCCTTACATAAATTGGCACAGTACATAAATGTGATCCAGGTATTTAAGACAACTTGGTGGGTGTTTTAATATTAAGAGATGTTAGCGGTTGAGAGACGGCTGTGCCCAGTAGGTGCCACTGCTGCTCCACGCCACCGAGGGGCAGACCCGGCATGTGCTTTGCCATTAGCGGGTTGCTGCCGATACCCGTTTATCTATATTGACTGCAATAAAAGGTATAGAGAGAAATATTAAATAGGTTGTGAAGCACATTTTTATTGATACTTTTTGATATCCAGTGCGGTTTTGTACCCTATGTATTCAACAGAATAGCTCTTTCAGTTGTCTAGTTCTGCTGTTTTGGTCAATGCAATGTTTTTTTGTATGTTTTCTCAAGAGAAAGGGTATGTCATATCTTTCTGCCAGGCAAAAAAAAAAAAATCACAAAAAAAAAAAAAATCACAAAAGCAAAAATTTTGGAATTAGCCCTGCTGAGAATCAGAGAGATTATTCACTGTGCCTTATAAAGTTAGCAGAAACCTAGTCACAAATAGCAAATTGTTCAAAAAACTCACAGAGAAATAAACATTAGAGGCACTGTTTTTCTTCTCAGTATGTGTATGTATATGAAAACACATGTATTTGTATATACATATATACACGCTCTACATTTAGCATATGAGGGACTTATACATGTCTATATGGAATTATATATAATTCCATATAGACATATATTATATGTCTATATGGAATTATATCATGTCTATATGGAATTATATACTCTCTGGATTCTGTAGGGCTACTGAATACTTGACTAAAGCTTCTGCCCCCACCAGTAGGCAGTTAACATCAGCTGAGAAAAGTAATTTTTTCCTCCACAAGATGTCAGTATTTCCTACGGTTTATGTCATGGAAAGTTTGCTGGCAACGATTATTCACAGTACCTTAAGAGGAATTCAGTTAATTAAAAATGAGAGGTGGTCAAACATGCAACTCAAAACATTCTGCTATTTAAAGAATTTGCCTTAATTGAAGAAACGAAGCTGTTGCCTCTGATTCTATAGAGAAAAATTTGAAAGATTAACACTGTAAACCCAACATTTTATCCTTTTATTTTCTCTGACATGACAAAAGATGGGACAGAGTTGCCACAGAGAAATAGGATACTATGAACTGTGAAAAATGAAAGTGCTGTTTGGAAAGTTTGGAAAGCATCCCAAGAGAAAATATTAAGTTCCTGTTAGCATACTGTATTTTTTAAAATTATACGTGTGTATGTATATGCAGGAGCTACTCACTCTGCAAACTCTGAGTGCAAGTGTCTCTTTAACTACCAGTAGCAAAATAATGGTCATTTTCCCTGTGCCCACAGGATGTCAGAGTTCACTTTAAAATGCAGACTTTGAAAAATAGGGGGGCAAATTCTGTCTTTCCCCATCAAGGTTTGTGATATTCATAAATACACGGTTTAATGAAAAACAGTGAAAATGTGCACAGTAGCTGGTGCTCAACATAATAAACATGTCAGCATTCACACGTGCAATCTGAGCAGACACACTGACTTCATTTTTTTTTTCTTTTTGCATGGAAGGACAGGTTTTACCTTGATTCGGTTTCCCTTCAGTGAGTTTGTGTTGCTGGAAGCACCAACTTCAAGAGAGGTCGAGGTTCTTTTGGATACCCAGGTAACCAAACCAAGCTGCAGCATTGCGTTGCTGTCATCGTCCAGTTAGTTCCAGTGAGAGTTTTCACACCAAAATATTGCAGATGAAACAATACTGTAACCATCTGCCTTTTAGCCTGGTGTAAATGACTACACAATCAATAGTCCTGTCTATCTAAATTCGAAACACACTCTTACTTTTGCAATGATATGATCAAATATGAAAATTTTGAAGAGAAAGGTTCATTGGTGTTTTGTTGGACCTCATTATTTAATATCGTGTCTGGGTTTGTCAGACTGAGCAGCACATTCAGCTAACTTCAAGAGAGACCTGTGATCCATCACCTGTGTTCAAGCAAGCATCTCCAGGAATAATCCTTCCCTCCTTACACCAGCAAACACACCACCTCAGACATCGCCGCAGGCAATGAAAGCTTTGTTTTCCTTAAGGCTACAGAATCAAAGCTGTGACGAGAACATGGCAGGTTCTTGTAGCAATTAATCCACTGGAGGACACAGACTCTGTTTTGTTTGCAAGTTATCTGTGCGCGAGGCTTGTTTGGAGGATCTGTTTGTTCTTTGAGATGGTTTGAACCTTTTGTTTCAATACGGGGATTATTTGGCAGCATTTCACTAGAATTGGGCAGCTGGCAATTGGTAATTTGCTATGAAGTTGGCAGGTTCACCAATCTGAGATTTTATCAGGCATTTGATGGTATCTGGCATATTTCTTCAAGCCTCTGTTTCTGATGAGGGTCTTGGACCCCTGTGAAACCTCTGCATGGCTGAATGTCAGCTCACAAACAAAACAAAAAAACATTCTTCTGTTTTGAGAAAACACAGGGTTTTATCAATGTGATGTTGTTTTTTTTCTGAACCAGCTTCAACAATCAACATAGATGGTACCTCAGGGAGGAATCTCAGGCCATGCCACCTTTGCTACCTCTACATCACTGTATATTAGCACAGGCTGAACCATCATTTTCCCCGGTAACTTTAAAAGAATTTCTAGTTTACCCCATTTCTGGTTCTTAGTTCTAGGTGAAGCCATTCCCAAACCAAATGCAAATCTGGGATTTCTGGGTTTTTTAATCTGCAAAATGAACAGTTGCAGTCACTGGGTGGAGGGACGGTGTACCTTAGAGCATTATGCTAGAGGACCAGAGCTTGTAGAAAACCTCTTGTGTTTTCTGTTATTTGTTCATTGTATTCAGCGAGCCAAGAGCCCTAAATTTCCTCTAAGCAATTCCATGAAAAGAATAACAGCCTGGAGAAGCACCTAGATAAACACTGATGAGCTACATATAAACACGGGAATCTGTCTCTCTCCTTTAAAATGTCTCTCGGCGCATAGTTTACCAATATGCTTAGGGAACGTACCACTCTCTGTTCTACAGTCTGCAGTGTTTGCTTCTCAACAGCAGCTTCTCCTGAAGGTCCATGAAAGCTGGAAAATGAAGAAAGGCATTCTGAAGTGTGGCTGTAAATACACGAGATGCAATATCTCCAAGCCCAGAGCTGAACTTTGCAGGAAGCTTTCTGCATCTGCTAGTAAGACGGTGGATAGAGTTTGTAGCAGAGTACACAGATATACTGCCACTACACAGCAGAGATTGCAGATGACTTTGATTTAAATGACTGCTGCCAAATTTAATAATCTTACCTTGAACAAAACCACTGTTTATTTTAACTGTTACACCTGAAAAAAAAAACCAAACAAACAAAAAAAAAAAACAAAAAAAAACCCAACAAAACACTAGAACACAGTTCATAATTCTTTGTCTTACATTTCTCATTCACCTGCTAGCTCCTTTGAGGAACCTACTTTATATCTGACTTGTGAGGGACCTGACAAACGAGTGATAACTCCTGTCTCTAAAGTCCTAATCTCAGTAGAACTATATCAGTTTTCACTACCTGTACATGTGGCATATAGTACTTAAGGAGAGGAAAAAGATGATCCAGCCATTCATTTTGTACAGCTGTTGTAGAGTCAGTTGCAATTTTCTGCCTCTGCCCCAGGTTTCTGCTATGACCCTTCGAGGCTCAGCTCTGTGTAAATAAAATAGATTATTTTCAGGGGAAAAAAAAAAGTAGAAATACACACAAAAAGTTCTAAGAAGATCAGATGCAATTATAATCTGTGTAATTGGGTCATACTTCTATACTCGCATTTCCATGATGGAAGTGTCCAAATATACTCCTCCCTTAGCATTGGCAGCAAAGACCAGAGCTGTGGTCTTCTAGTTCTCACTTGGCCCGTCTCTCACACTTCTGTTTTATAATTCAAATCCACCCTTTATACTGATATTACTTAAACAACATGCAAGCCACCACTGAATTCAAGGAAGGAGGCTGTAAAGTTCGCAGTCGATCCTATTCCCATTGAAGCCAGTGACTTTTTTTAATTAACGATATAGAGGACCAGCATCATGTCCTCACACCTTCCATTTTGCCACTTAAAAGCTGAAAAGAAAATGGAAGTAAATTCCCTTTACAAGCACACTCCCTTTCTTTTTGCTCACCTCACAGTAAAATTGAACATTCCCTAAAGAATGAGTAAACAACTAATTTGGGTTGAATAAAGTAGGAGCCTCAGAGGCAACCAAAGTCACGGTTATTTTTTTTTTTTAATCCAGCATTTCTTTGTGACAACACATTATGTCAGCCCTGCTAGCTCATTTGTCTGCTGCAGTTCTACTTTATCAGCCTGGAGTAAAAAGAATTGATATGTCTGGTTAGATAAAGTAAATGGAAACTCAGGACTCATTCCAATTTGCTGCACTTTGATATATTTCACAAACCTGAGAGTACTGCGTGTAACACTAGTTGCTATTTGTATATAAATATTGCACATTAGAGGATCTCTTAAAGCAATGTTTACCTTTATTTCTCCCCTTCCCACCTCCCCTGGTTGTGTGCTTATTGGTTTTCTGATTGGAAGACAAATGTCAAGCTTTCTGACTACATTCTTTTTCAGTCCAGGATGCTACCCTGAACAAGAATTCATCTTCATTGGTAGCTTGCTCGTCTGATAAAACAGAAGGAGATATTTTCCAGGAGTGCTGGATACTAATGCAGCTGAAGCTTATAACTGCAATAAGTTATTCTGTGCTGTGCAAGATGAGTTCTTAAAGGTAGTTGATCATTGCCACCAGCCACATCTATCTTTGTTGTAATTTTGTTGGCTAGACTAGAAATGCCTTGGGGATAGTTCCTGAATCAGGGTTTTATAGATTACGGGTTTTGTAAAATATTTTAGTGTAAGGCTCCAAAAGTAAGAACGAAAAGGAACAATGGTCTGGAGGAATGGAGAAATGCTGGTCACCAATGACCACTGAGTATTGTATTTCTGGTGGGAGAGAAAAATTTGTGTTTTGTTTTTTTTTTTTTTTATATACTCTCACTTTGGGGAGCTATATTCTCCCTGTTTGAATTCTTATTAGGGTGATATACGGTTGAGGAGCACTGCTTTGCAGTTAGACATTCTTAGACAATGATATCTCCCTCTCCTGATCAGCTGAAATGTCATAGCACATCAATGGGCACCTGCTATAAAGCAGGGGTAAGTATTTCTATTTACAAATTGTTTCTTCTGCCAGCTGGTTTGACAAGGGTAGGAGCAAGTCTCAGAGCAGGAGAAAGAATACTGCCAAAAGAAAGAGACTGGTTGGATTTTATCTTATTTCTCTCAACATACAAGTGTGGTAGATGTTCTGAGACAACACCATATTTATGCCCATGTAGGATATACATAGCTTTTTTTTATTTTTTCTTTTAGGGCCAATCTTGTAAAAACATTCAATTGTCCTGGACTGGGACTGTCAAGTAATATCACAGCAAATAAAGTTGCAGTATGTACCCCAGTAAAACCTAGAATGTGCTTTGACACACTAGATTCCAGTTTGGAGAGGACAAACAGGACCTACCATCTCTCAAAAGGAGGCTATATAGGAAACCCAAAGTGGAGTTGGGTCCACAATAGATTTCACATGTTGATAGCCAGAATAGAACTGCAGAAAAATAGTCAAACTGATAAAAGCTGTTGGGGCTTTGGGATTGAAAATAATAGTAAAAAAATAATTTCAGGTGGAAACATACTGTTATTTTTGATACTAATATCCATTTTACTTCTAGGAGATTTAAATCTTTCCTTTTTTTCCTACTTTCTGTATATGTAAGCTTTTAGGCAAAATACGGTGCTTTGAAATGAAATGCCAGGAGATTTACTTTCTTAATACTGATATAAGACAAGTTATAATTTTTTAAGAGAAAGAAGTTGTTTAGAAAATGTGAAAGCATATACTGTGGCACATTCAAACTCTGTTTTTTAATTTTCTTTCAGCCAAAGTCACTCACAAAATTTAATCTGAATTTACAAGTAGTTTCTCTTCCACTGTACTCCAAAAAGAAAGCTTAATTTCTCACCAGATTCACCCTTTGTTTAGACTGAGCTCAAATTAAGAAACTCTTACTTCTGTGCAAATTATACAACTTTTGGTAAGAAAGAAATCCTTATTCAGTATCTATGAATGCACTCGCTATTCTTGCTTGAATTAGTATTTTGCCTAAATAAGCTTTTAGTAGCATGTCTGAAATTGTCACCATGAATTTGAGGACAATAGAGGCAGCATGGAGGCACGAGAATCCAAAACTTCAGCCCATACAATTATCCTGCCCATCAAAGAGCGATGTTCATTCCCAGGGAGGGGAGCCATGGAAGAAGAGTCAGGAGCATGCACAGGGTGTGAAGGAAAGTTCTTCTCTTTCAAAAGAAGCATGAGCTACATCAGTGCTTCTGAAAGCTGTAAGTGGATAAAGCGAACAAATAAAACAAATAGGAAGTAACTCTGCTACAATCATAGAATCATAGAATCCTCCAGGCTGGAAGGGACCTCCAAAGGTCATCTAGTCTGACCTCCCCACTGTCGCAGAGACACCCCCAACTAGACCAGGTTGCCCAGGGCCTCATCAAGCCTCACATTGAATATCTCCAGGGAAGGAGCCTCAACCACCTCCCTGGGCAACCTGTTTTCCAAGGCAAACTGAAAACATTATTTGTGTTCTCAAGTATATCCATCCTGAGACAAATCCTACTTCCCCGTTACACCTTTTGCACTCACTGGAACACAGTGAGTTTCAGTGCACGCAGCAAAGAAGATGCGTGAGAAAGAAGAATAATTTTAATCAGAAAATGCCAGGTTGTTGCTCCATCCTACACCATCTTAAGTGAAAATGAGAACCATGGTTGGCCTCTTCTGTGGGGAATCTAATCTGATTGTCATGTTCTCAGAATGCATCCTAGTACATGCCCTGGAAGGCAGAGAGGTAGAGAATGTTCTTGATTCTGCCACAAATATGAGGGTTGTGGTTAATCATGTGTCACTCCAAGATTTAAGATCTTCTGGGCATGTACAGTATCCCATGCACAATGAATTAGTATTAATTTTTCTTTTAAAAACAAATTTTAAAAATTGCTTCCCACGTTAGGCAGCAGGTGAGCTCCAGATGGACTTTAGGTCTGAGATGCTGAAATGACAGCTGCTGATGATCAAGCTTTTCAACAGATGACTATTGTTGTCCTTGGCAAACTTGGAGCTCTCTTATAGCTGAGATCTCCAAAATATTTGCAAGAGTATGAAAAATTCCAAGCCCACCAGGTACTTAAATTTTGAATCAAGTCAATACTATCTGAGACATGAAAAATGTAGAGTGAAAAGAAATAGCAAGATCCTTCCATTCCCAGTCTGTCGATCATAGTTTTATTCTCATAGTCTCTCATGATGGATTAAAAATTTTTTAAAATGAGAGTTTGTCTGGAATCTCAGAAGCTTAGCTAAAATCCCAGAAGCTTAGAAGACCCACCACAAAACCAAAGGTATTAGCACATGTCTCTTACTGACAGTTTTACGGCTTTGAATCTCCAAGGTGAAAGAATTTTCTTGAAGTCATGAGAATGACTCACTTTTTTTTCCAAGTCACTGGCCAAACTGAAAATTGAAAATGACTTATTTTACTTTATGTTGGATGAAATTTTGTAAGATGCACATTTTGGTGCTTTTAGGAACATTTTTGGAGGTGAGAGTCTGGAAAAGGCAAATCAATGCAAATTCACCAAATTAATATAGAAGTTTCATTTCATGTGGAGTACATTTTCTAATGAAATAAAAATAAAAATAAAAAATTACCCAGTCCTGTAAACAATCCCATTTAACAGACAGGAAAAATGAAATATATAATTTACATGAGGTTCCATATCAATGATATTTTCAGCTCCACTGGACAGCCCAAATAAGACAGTAGCTGATATATCAATCTTCCTATAGCAGATAGTACACCAGAGAGTTATCAGATTTCTTCAGACTGTATAATATGAACCCAGTTTTATTTTAACCTGGTATTGCTGAGTGTATGCACATATGTACATAATAATAAATATAAATATTAATATTCTGTGCATGTGCACTTGGTTATTGGTGAAGTATGGGTAACGTTCTTGTTTTCAATTTCTGTCCCCTTCACTCTGTGCCAATATCAATTAGTCGGCATTACAGGGATAAATTGCTTGTAAGACTCTTCTATTTTTTAAAAAATCTTTTCAAAATGGCAAAGCCCCAGAAACTTGATTTCAATTCCTGGGGGAGGAAAACACCAAAAAAATCCCCAAATAACTTCTTGAAGAGAGATAAAGGGAAATTAGAACTAAGAAACGGATGACAAACTTCTGAGTCAATGGGAGAGGGGTCGGTAGTCAACAGGACAGTGGGACTTAAATGGGTGTAAGTTGAAGACCATGCTTTAATTTCTTGGTCTGTTTCTCACTGTCCTGGTTCTGCCCTATGTTGTGTTTCACTTACACTTCCACAAAAGGAACATATAATGCGAGGTAGTCCAACCCTCTGCGTACAGGTTTCACAACAGATGAGCTTCCAATTTATTCAGTCATTTCACTAATTACCCAAATTGATCACCTGCTCATTCTGATTCAGTCTCCACAACAATGAATGAAGAAAGCAGAATAAAAGCTTGCTAATACTAATGTTTTTCTTTTTCTCATGGTCAGTACGAATTAACCTATATGTTGACTTTGGCAAACACAGGTCAACATTTCTCTATGAAAATTTCAGCAGCAAAACTGTGTGTTTTGCCAAAGAGCATCTATGAGGAAATTAAAAACCTGAAGAGTACTTCCGTCATTGATATGATTTTTGTCTCTAGCCTGAATAACTGAAGGAGGATTGTAATTCTCATTGGTGTTTTCCAACCAGTGAAATTCTGCAAGGAGTTTACAGTTTCTTTGTATGATTGGAAATGGCCTCTGAGGGCACTCTTAATCTGTTTCCTAATGGCAGTTAAGCTGGAGAAAAAAGCTAGAACAAGCAATCTGATATTTCATTTATGCAGTCTCTCACCCCATGAACAGGCCAAATCTATGGCACATCTTCTCAAGGTGGGAGCAGCTGTTCTGTGAGGACACGCTTATGAAGGTCCACGTGGCACAGAAGTGGACAACTGCTGCAAAAATCATGTATTTTCATCTCTGTATGTATTAGCTCTTATTTTTACATAAGGACAGACCACCTTGAAAATTAAGTAGGAAACATACTCAGAAGCAGCAGATGATCACTCTGTTTCTGAGGCTGTCTCTTTTAAGTGGTTGGAATGAAGTGAATTATGGAAGTTACCAGTGACAGTCTCAGTTTCAATTCTCAGTCTCTCTAACAGATAAAAGGTTTCAGAATAAGTATTATCTATGGATTTTGATACCTTTTCATAGTTTTACATGCTGCAGCAATTTTCCATCTTGCTTTTCCTTAACTGAGGTCCCTAATATGAGACCTCATAAGGGGTCTCTCTAACATGCTGCCAGTTTCAATGAAACCTTGAGCATTTCAATGCACTTGAATTTTCTCCCTATTGCATTTGGCTGATGCTTTTTTAAGACTGAAAGTCTTTGAAAAGAAGAGAAGGTGGCAAATGGCTGATATACAATCAGCTGAAGTTCATTTTTTTAGGAACTCAACAAAAAGAAAACCACTTAATTCTTTTTATCCGCAGGTCTCTATCTCTCTATTCCGTCAGTGCTGAAGAACTCTACTGCATGAGAAGATCCTCAGGTTCTCCTGGTGTTGATACTTCTCTATTTCACTGGCATTGAGGAGAACTCTTCTTCGTTTCCTTGAAAATGTCTCCTAGCTCCTTCCTGCATTGCTGGAGTAGAACTTTCTTCTCGCTCATGGATGAACTGGAGGAGTTGTGCTTCTCTGTAGTTACTCTAGCATGGAGCCATGCCTTCATCTCCCTGCCCCAGTGTGTCTTCCCTCCCTGTTTTTTTCTAATAATTTGCTTTAGTAATAGGGTGATGCTGCTTAAGAAAAACTGAGATTTTGCCACTGCCTAGAAAGTTATTCAGAGTCTGAAACTCACTCAGGGATGTTATAATATTTTGGGGCAACCGTGTTAACACACCTGAACATTTGTGTTGTATGATCTCTACAAGTCTCACTACTAAAACTGTAAACTCCCTCTCTGGTGGGGGGAACAGGTGACCAGTGTCTGACTCCTGGCAGACATTCTAGCCCTTCAATGAAGTGTTCTGACACTCACCACATGTATGTATGTGTAATGACCTTAGTGTTTCAGGAGCTGTTTAAGGTTTATTGAAAGGTCATAGGTTGGAAAATTGCCCTCTCGACTCATTGTTTCAAAACATGAAATCAGATGAGAAGTTCTAACAGAATCAGATCATACGAAATTAAAATAATGCAATCTATTCATCTTCCTTTGGGGTCTTCCAACCTCCTGGTAAGCAATAAGCAATACTACACATCTAGGCAAATAAGGTACTTTTGTTAAGTCAGGAACTCATGAGAACATAAAATTGGCATTTTAGTAATCTATTCTTATTTTGGGAAAGAGAAGGGAGAATCTTCAACCTCAAAATGATTCACCAGCTTCAGTTAATGGAAAAAAAAAAAAAAAAACCAAAAAACCTGAAACCTCTTTCTTAGAACACATATGTTTTTTGCAATGTCTGCAGATATGCCCGGGGAATCAATCAGAAAGATCTTTCTTCTTCTGATCCAGAGCAATAGAGTAGTGGCTAATACCAGGCAGAGCATCTGAGCAAGCACGCTATTTTCATCTTTTGCTTGCTTTTTACCCCATAGTTTTGCAACTTACATTCTTCATGGCAACTTCATCACCATCAGTGAGACTGGAACCAGTCCCACAGGTCTGCATGATCTCTCTACCACATGTACAAGAAGGAGTTAAATGTCATATTCATAATGGTCAGATTTTTTTTTATTATTTTTTTTTTTCTGAGAAAAAAAGGAAGGCAGGAAGGCAGGCGGATAAAGCTTGGCGAGAAACTATGATTCTAATATTTTGGGCTTGATCTAACACATCATACTCAGTGAATATCTGATTTTTTTTAATTATTATTCAGTATATATACTTAAAACATATTATATTTAAGTTGGTGAAAATATTAAATACAAATGAAAAATTTTACTTCTAGTTCTTGGTGACCTTGTTTTTTAAAATGTCACAACTTTAGCCCTATTTCCAAAAGTAGATGTTGCTTTTATTTGTGTGAAGTTTGAAACATTTCATTTTTTTGGAAATATATTAATAATAATAAAAAGATCCTTTGAATTTATACATTTATATTTGTATATAAAACTCTCTCAAGTTTCTTAATTTTGAAGATTGAAAGTGATGGTTGAATCAAATTCAGTCCATATTATATATGGGCAAATCCATATTGTAATTTTCATATTTTCATGAAAACCAGTTGCTGCATTTTTTCTAATTAGGTTTTTTCTAACCACTCTTTTCTAACAACATTTGTCTCTTGCGGTTTCAGGCATTTTTTCTCCTGTATATGCTGTAAGCAGAGAATGCTTTGTTGATTTAAGGTTGACGATTGTTTATATGTAGGACTCTAAAAGTAAATTCAATTTCTTTCCTTATATATGAAACATTTTAATATTGCACTTAATCTAAAATCCCTTAAGTGATCTCAGTAATTATTCTGCAAGGGCAAATGGGTGTTCTTAGTGATCTCTATTTGTTTTATCTCTTTTCTAACTCTCAATTGTTGACTTCTCTGAACAATGTACTAGTTTTCCCAGTAACTGGGAGGCACTACAGAGATGCAGAATTATCTTGCCAGTATAGATTCAACTACAAAGGTATACATTATTTCTCAGCTCTATAAACTGTGAGTCGATTTTTTTTTCCAGGCTCTTATATTCTTATTGTATGCTTTATTGCTCTGGTGGCAAATTTTAATTGATTTTTATTTCCAATGTTTTATTATGTTTGCACTCAACTGAGTTAGAGACCAGAATGGGTGATTGTTATACAGTAGTTTACTTTTAAAAGAAATAGGGCTTCTCAAGCAGCTAATACAGGAAGATGTATCACCAGCTTGAATAATTGTGACAACCATAGACGGTATCAGTGCCTGTTTGTTTGCACAATACCCTACTGCATTAAGAAAGCCATCCCAGCTGTCTTGGGCTCTGGAGTCACCCATTTCATCACTTGACACTGCAGCAGATGTTATGGATTGATAACAGACTTCACTTCATTCACTCCACATCTAAGATTACCTCTGGAAAAAAAAAAAATCAAATACATTATAACACTCCCAGCCATTTGTAAAA
>VZRU01014682.1:380027-416749 GCA_013398155.1 Pedionomus torquatus | reverse complement strand
AAAAAAAAAAAAAAAAAAAAAAAATCAGCAATTTATTTTCTCTTTTGCAGCATTAAATGGTTTCTTTTGGGCTTTGAAAATATATATTTAATTACCTTTTTTTTTTGCTTTACTTAACACATTCACAGTGGTGGGTATGCATCTTAGAACCTCCTGAAAGAGAAAGATGGAGATAGATTTAATGATTTAATTATACTAAGACTTGAACAGGTTTTCGGATTATGAGTTATATTGCTATTAATATCAGCTGCCTTATGTTTTTAGTGATAGTATGTTAATGCAGCATCTTCATTTTGTTGGTGGCAGAAACAGCAGACGAACCTAAGCACTGCAGTTTTTGGTCTAGCAGATGAACAGCAATATTCAGAGGAGCTATGCTTTCCTTCTGGTGATGCTGGGCGTTATATCTCATTTGAGACGCAGAAGGTGAATGTGTAATTAAAAAATGAAGTGACATGCAGAGAAGTGACCAGAAAACATGCATCTGAGGCAGGGCAAGGCTTGCCCAATAACTATGTAAGACTGTAGACAGGCAAGAATGGCACAAAATGCATAGATGGAATAAAACTTGTGGTGATACCCTGCCATCACCTGCAACCGAAATCATAAAGTTCATGACAGTCATGGAACTTTCTGTCTTTGAAGGGGCTGAGGCAGCTGTCTTTGGTGGGACGTGAACCTCGTAGCGTGCCCTGTGAAAGTTCAAGTGGTGCAAATGAAAGTATTAAGGTTTCACTTCACTGACTCTGGGCAATTACATGAGTCACCTGAAGTGGGAGCACAGTCATCTTGCATTCCTCGTATAGCTGCTGGAGAGCCGTCCTGGGCAGGCTGGATCACAGCCTGGAGAAAATCACACCTCTGTCTCTCAGCAGCTGTATGGGCTCCCAGGGCAAGTAGGGTCTAGCTTGGCTCAACCAGTTAAGTGGCTGGAGGCACATGGGAGAGCTGCAAGGTTAAGAATGGGATTTCATTGAATTGTGAAAGAATGTAATGGGTTTGACCTTGAATGACCACCAGGTGCCCACCAAGTCATGCTATCACTGCCCTTCCATCAAAATGGGCGAAAATGCAACAAAAGGCTCATATCAAGATAAGGACAGGGACATCACTCAGCAATTACTGTCACAGGCAAACAGATTTGGCTTAGGGAAAATAATTTCATTTATTGCTCATTAAATATAGTAGGATAATGAGAAATACAAACAAAACTAAAAATACCTTTCCTCCAATCCTCCCTTCTTCTCAGTTGGGAGTTTCACTCCCAAGTGTTCTACCTCTTTCTCCTCACCAGCACAGGGGCATAGGGAAGGGGAGTTGTGGTCAGCTTGTAACACTTCATGTCTGCTGCATCTTCCTCCTCATGATCTCCCCCTGCTCCAGCACGGGGTCCCTCCCATGAGATACAGTCTTTACAAACACACTCCATTGTGGTCCACCCCACAGGCTGCAGTTCTTCACAAACTGCTACGGCATTGGTCCTTTCCATGGGTCCTTTCCTATGTCCCGCCCAAGGTTACAGATCCTACCCAAAAACCTGCTCTCACATGGGCTCCTCTCTATGGACTTCAGTTCCCTTCAGGAGCTTGCTCCAGCATGGGCTCTCTGCAGGCTGCAGCTTCTGTTAAGGCATATCCCCTACCCTGGTGCTGTCCTTCACTTGCTGTAGAGTGAATATCTGCTCCAACGTGGTCCTCCATGGGCTGCAAGGGGACAACACGTGTCACCGTGGCCTTCACCACAGTCTTTATCATGGGCTGCAGCAGAATCTTTTCCAGCACCTGGAGCACATCCTTCCCCTCCTTTTCACTTCCCTTGGTGTCTGCAGGGTTATGGCTTACATATTCTCATACCTCTCTCCCAACGGCTGTTTCACAGTTTTTTTAACCTCTCTTAAGTATGTTGTCACAGAGGTGTTACCAACATTGTTGGTTGGCTCAGCTTTGGCCAGTGGTAGGTTTGTCACAGGAGAACCTTCTGGTGTCATCTCACAGAAACCACACTTAGAGTCCCTTCTGCTACTAAAACCTCGCCACATAAAACCAATACAGGGAAATATTTCCAGAGTTTGCACTGATATCGCTTGTTATTTAGATGCAGAATTTCCCAGGACACTTTGAAAATCCTGGTATGTAATGCCAACACATCCCATGAGAGCTCTTCAATGCCTTTTTTTAAATTGTTTAGAAGCACCTAAGTCTTTGATGTACAAATTATATTGACTTTTCTAGCACAACTGATAAAAGCAAGATGTTCAATACTTCCTTGAAGCCTGATCTTTTAAAGGAGTTCCTGACTCCTCATCACTTCCAGTTTGGAAAACCAAATCATATGTTTTGAAGGTCCACAAGGACGCCTAAATCAAGTGTCTGTTTGTGAGAGGACCAAAAATATATCCTTCACATAAAAGTAGTTTTCCGTCAATTTTCAGATCACACTGCAAAACTTGACATCTTCTTGACAAACTGGTTGTGAGAATTACTTTAGCATAAGCAACTTCTTCCACTCCAGTTTTTATTTATTAATAAAGTGTCCCATCAGCTATTAATTCCGAACTATACAGAAAGATAATAAATACAAGCTATACACATGAATTTGGTTGTTTCCATTAATATGTGTATAATTCAGCAAAGTGGTAAGGCAGCTGAAACTGAGATAGCATTAGGAATACTTTTAATGTCATTTAAGTAAACAGCTTCGCAAAGAAAAACAGCAATAGTCCACCCTGTGCTTCAAGCCTGAGAAAAACATGTTTACGAAGTTTACTGTGTAGCCTGTAGATTGCAAATTTTGAAATTATTTAGATGATTTTTTTTTTTTCTTCTGTAGAGGAAATGGTACATTTAGTGGTACATTTACACATCTAGTGAGGAGCCAGTAATATTTCTTAACATGAATAAGACCAGGCAGATTTTGCCAGGTATAAATGAGGTTTAATTTACCATATTTTTATTAATCTCCTGGTTCTTATTCTGTTCAAAATCCTCAGAGCATGACTCTGTAGTGATGGAAATTTAAGCAGAACCATTTTTGTTTAGCTGTTGTTTTTTTCCACACACACTTAAACAACTGCAAGAGCTGAAATAACACATTGTCACTCTGAGACCTTCTAGCTTCTCCCTGCTAGCTGGCTGTTGCTAGATATGACAGAAATTGGTGTTGGGGTCCTCAAGAAAAGGTTGACTTCTGGATACAGGCTCTGAACATTTGTGATTCTCTGTTTCACACAACTGCAGAAATACATGTTCTTGTCTGATAAAAGACTTGGCAGAGAAAAGCAGGTAGATTTCTCTCCCATCTCATATAATAATGAAACATTAATATAAAGACTCAATGAAGCTTCTCAACTGAGGAAAATACAGAAGATTTTCATTATATTAAGTCAAAACCTCCAATTCGTTTTGTCTACAGTAGAAAGACACGCAACAGTAACTTACTGTAGGCAACATTTCATAAGTTAATATCTAGATCATTATTCTCATGTATGTTTCCTGGAAAGAATGTTAGACGTGTGAGTTTTTTCTGTGAAATACATATTCAATTAGCCTATGAACTTTCTATTGCTATTGCTTGTGTTCTGCCTATTGGACTCTTCTGACAAGGTGCCTGCTTGGTCAAATGCAGTCAAACTACTGAGCTCAGAAGACTTATTTTCACGTACTCCAATACTGTGGAAATTTGAATCAGTCTGTCTCTCGGGCTGCTATGAGATCATCCACTTATAATAAACCTTTATACTCCATAATACTCTGTAGTAAGCCCTTACTTTATTATCCAAAGTTGTCCATATGGCTATCGGTACCCGTGATGATTATAAACCATTCACTTCCCAGCCTGCTCCTTTTCATTGCCCAGAGTTTTTGCTGCTAAATCAATCACACAGACCTTAAATAAGGAAACCAGACAGCATTTACACTCCCCTGCTCCACTCTTCTGTTTTCTGGCCACTTATACCTCACTTCTAGCTTGTATCAACATGTAGGATAAGTAGTAGGTGAAGAGGCAAGGTGTCCTCAGCCTGACTCTTGAAATGTCCTTGCTTGGCCATGCTGTTGGGTTTGCATGCGGTCAGAAATAAGATCATCTGTCTTTCAACACAACAATATATTACGGTTTGTGATTGGAAAGCAAATAGGGGCTCTTAACCACTTAATACACAAGTCCAGTTTTCCCAGGCATGCAGCTAACAGGACTGAAGCACAGCAATTTCCTTTCCTGTAGAAAGTCTGAGCCCAAAAGCATGAACAAACTCCAGGGTCCAAATAAGGTAACTCATCCAGCAAATCATCAGGTGTAAATCAAGAGAGCTCTTCCACGTTGCTGGCACTTGAATGATACATGGCAGTTGTGGATCCCTGCAAAAGTAGGGAAGGTGTCATGTGGAAAGGCTCATAGAGTTCTGAGGACTTCCCTCCACGCTTCACTGCTCATGGGGACAGAAAGAAGAAAAAAGCAAAGCACATTTTTGGCAGCTTTGCTACACACTTTGTTCCAGTAATGTCCTGCCATCTTCACCGTTTTTCTCACCCACTGTTGATATTCTATACAAATTCATCCCTTCTCACACATTTCCCAGATTAAAATGTATTTCTTCTATTCTTGCCCTCTACCCTTAGTCGATATAAAAATTAAATTTTGCACACGCTTTTGGACAGATTGTCTAAGAAACTGATTGCAGTTAAACTCATGATCAAAGGAAATCCTTCAAATTTCTCATTTATCTTCAAAGAAACTTTTGACTCTATTATTCCTGTTTGGTAAACAGTCTTCAAGTTATGTATATCAAGAAAATATGAATGGATATGCATCCATCCCAGGAATTTTTGAAGATTATAATGTGCATTCTTAGGATGGATACATTAAAATGCAGAAAATATGTAGATTACCAAAGACCAAAGTCTGGCCATCAGATCAGTATCTGTGAAAAGGACATAACCCCAGTTGGGTTTTTGGGGTTTCTTTCTCATGACAGTTAACATAGAGGCCAACAACTCTTGAGAAATATATTCATTCTTCTTTTGTTTTCTATGGGCTTTGTAGTCTGAGGAAAACTTTTCCAGTATATGGAAAAAAAAAGAACTAAAATTTATATCCAAGCATTTCTGGAGTTCTAAATCTATGAGCTTTATTTCTGTATCCACAAAACAAAAATACATGAATGACTGTGAAGAGCTAAGAGTTATGACGACGAAAACTTTAGGACTATAAAATTCTGCATTCCCCTGTATTGTGCTTCCAATCCCTACAAGAAATGGACTGAGACTTTTAGTGTACCTGAAGATATTCAAAGTTTCAACTTCAGAAAATGTATGTCCCGTGTGGGACCAGTAGATATGACATGGTCTGCTGGTCTACTACTGTTATGCACTTGCCACACAGTTCTATATTAGCCTTAAAGAAAAAAAGCTAACTACTCTTCACTACTAGAAACTGTTATATCTCAGTAGAGACAAATCTTATTTATGTGACTGTTTGTTTTTTATTGTAGTACAGGCACCAAAAGAGGCATAACCCTGCTTTCATTAGCACTGGNCTGTTATATCTCAGTAGAGACAAATCTTATTTGGGGTTATTTCATATATATATATATATTTGGTTATTTCATAACCCTGCTTTCATTAGCACTGTTTTTATACTGGAGTAAATCCATTGCCTACCATGGAGTAATTCCTGAAACAGATCACCATCACCAAGAGGGAAATCAGGTGCCTGTAATAATCTTTGCAGTAAGAAAAAATTAATTCTTCATTGAAGAGGTCAGAGGAAAGTCAGAATGATGAAAAAAAGATGAAAAAGAAAATATTTATATCCTTATTTGGAAAGACATTTTAAGATTATTTTAGGATGATTAAAATATTTTTCCCTGCAAGTTTTCAACATTTATCGTAGAAAGGAACTTAAGTTTTATATTGGATCATCTCAGACAGAGAACAACACAACTGTTAGTAGTTAATAACATATATTTCTTAAGCATGATGATTGTATGAATCCTGTTATACAACTGGTTCTTTTGCTCTTTATGACTATGATACATATAATTGAAATTCTCTAAATGAAAAATATTGTGCAAGAAAAAAATATTTTCTTCATGCCTTTGAGTTCTACAGCTTTTTTTTTTGCCAAGACATTCTCTGTGTACTTTTTACACATATCATGCTTGTTGGAAAATACTGGTCTTACTGTTTTACAAACATTCGGAAACTTTGCTACTGGGAGGTCTTTAAGAAACTTTTTCTCTGGCTTTACACGAAATAGGTGGAAAGAACATAAGATGAAGAAAATTATTCTGAGGTCCATGTTAAACTCCTAAATATTTAAGCATTTAAAATGAGGCACCTAAAATGACATTCAATCCTATATAAAATGAGCTACTTGGGCAAATGAAGCTTTTTAAGCTCCTTCTTTAATCAATAAAATGAGATAGCCATGCCAGAAGCTAATCAGTGGGCCATGAGCTTCAATCAAAGAGCAGGAGTTCTAAGAGAAGGTCTTGTTTGAAGTAGTCACAAATATTGGATGACTATAACAAACTATAGAACACCAGCCCCTAAAGAACCTCACATGGTGCCGTGCCTGGGTAGCAGAAATCCAAAACCCAGAGGAGATGTGACTGTGAAAGTGTCTGAAGGCTGACCTCATGAAGACAACTGGAAGCAACTCTGAGCAGTAGTAGCCATTAGGACACTGTAGGCTTGGCAAGAACATGATCCAGTTTCTTCTTATTCTCAATTATTTTGTAGTTCTAGTATGAGTGGTTCTGTCAGCTACCCTCTAGCTTTCATACTAAAAGCTGCACTTTGGAAAAGAATAATATGTTCCATGAAATTTGACTCATTTGACCAGTTTCTTAGATACTTTCACTCACCTTTGCATGATTAAAACAAGGAGAGAGCAGAGATCATGCATTGACTTGGAACGATCTTTATCTCCTTTGAGGCTATACGATTTCTGCTGTGTGATCAGGACTTTCTGGGAAAATTACCTCAAGCCCACATATAAACAATATACTGTGAACTTCAAAAGCAAATTAAAGGAACAGCTGAAAATAAGTTTTCTTCAGTAATGAGAATCGGAACAGCAAAGAATAGTTATGCACCTGATGTACTGAAAGTTCTCCCACCTATGCAGAGCAGGACAGTCATATTGCTTACTGTGTTCGAGTTTTTTCCTGTTTCTATTTGTTCTTCACACAGATTGTAAGATCTGTGGGACAGGGAAGTGCCTTTCACTTTGAATTTTCATGGTCCCTAGCGCACCACAACTTCATATGCCACCACTTCATCATAGCTGAAATGATATATGAAAAAATAAATGTCACACTTGCCATGATACTTTATGGCAAAATGACTGTAATTATGCTTAAACCTGAGAGCTCTTGAGAGGCTCAGGTAATTACTGTGACAGAAACACCTTTGGAAGACTTTTGAGCAGAAGCTGGGAAAAGCAGAGATGGGAAATGCCTTGAGATAACCCTTCTCTCCAGGCTTTAGGGCTCGCAGTAGCAGCTCAAGGCACTATAATGAGGGGTTCGAGTCAGCACTCTGACTCTTTACATTTCAGAAAGGAAGCCAATGTAGTACTTTAGCAAACTAATATAGGTATTACCAAATTTTGATGTTTCCAGGGATACTACCTTGATAGAAATGAAGATAAAATTTAGTCCTTTCATCAAAAATGGACCCAAATCAACTGCTTTATTTAAAGGTTCATTTAGTCACCTTATTTATACATAATCTAATAATTCTAATAAAGCATGAAGATATTAATCATTAGCTGAGTGACGACAACATTAGGATTCACTTCAAAGAAATAGCTGATTTTGTTCTTCTTCGGTGAATTACTCTCCACAGAGTGAGTTTCTTTTTGCATGCTTTTCTATCAAGTAATGGCCATGAATACGATAGTTGCCCTCCTTCATAAATTCTTTTCATACAATAACAAATCCCAGAGCACAAAAAACAAGAAATGAAAAATCATTTAGTGTGGGCTAACATCTCTTAAAAATGAGATAATCACAGCCAGTACTGATCACATCAGTAAATTCCTTGGCTCTGTGGGCTGAAGTTCTAATAAGGAGTGATTGCTTCCATATAATTGGCTTTACAGCCTGCAGCATTGAAATCCCAAACAGTAAATAAGGGCAACGCTCAAAAAACACTATGTAGGTGTGAGAAGGACAGTGGCTATCTGATAGTCATGACTGGGATCCTAAATCGTGGGAAAATGTAGGTAGGCTGTGTAAGATAAAGGGTCAAGGAAAACAGACTGCTTGAACTGAGGAACAAGATTCCTGCTGTCCATCCACTTAAACTCTGAGTTACTGAGTTACTATGAGAAAGAAGAAGTCTCTGATCACACAGAGTTTTGCTTATAATATTCTACTGCACATATCTTTTCTGACATTTATCAGATGCCCAGCAGTTCCTTATTACTATCATTGCTTCTCTGAGTGAAGAATTCCTCCTCTAACGTGGCAGCAAAAGCACCCAGTGGGATGGAAGTAAAGATGAAAATAAAAACAGGGGGAAATAAAGATTATATTTCAAACATTTTTCTTTAATTTTCTCCTAAATTCTGTAGAAAACGTCAAGTGCCTGATATTTTATAAGCCTCCAGGTACATAAGAACATAAATTTTACCATTGTAGCAGCATACTCCTTATCTAGTTACAAGCCTAATTCTTCATGAACTGCAATGAAAAGTCTGTTTCCTGTGGTACCAATGCCCCAAGGGGAAATCCAATTGCAAATGTAACTCTGCTACTGCAGAACTTTTACCAGAAATCAGAATTATTTTGGAATCTCTGATCTTGTGTACACTTTTGTGTGCCAGGCTTTGCACTTGTAGAAGAAATCTTCTTGTCACATACTGAAGCATTTCCAGGATTTGGGATCTGCTGAGAGAAGGATTTTTTAACTGTATATGGGTTTAAAGTGCTTTCAGATAAGCCACCATTTCAAAGAATCAGAAACACCTAAATAAATTGTTTTCATTTGCCGTGTAAATCCAGTAAGATGTGCAAAGGGTAAAGTGGCAAAAATAATTAAATAAAGTCTTTGTTACAATTAACTCTTAGTAACCAAGTAGTTAAAGAGAACATTTTTTGGTAAGACAGTCCATCTCAACTCGATTGATCAGCTTTTGAAAATGTTTTTGTGTAGAATTCAATTAAATATACATCTGTTCCTATTTAGTTAATCATTATAAAATTCCGATAGCCAGATAGCCAGATTTTTTCCACAAGGCTGGATATACACTGTCTTTAAACATGAATGCTCATTTTGATTCTACAATTCTGTCAAAAAATACACACCAACTGACAGGGTTCTAATGACTTTGTACATTTCTTTAACCTCTATTGAGGGTAAGAGAAGACGAACATCACAGACACTGAGTTTCTCTGTTTGAAACTAATACACTACATCTGGATTGGCAAATGCTAAATAATCAGGCTTAAGAATCTGACATACTGAAAAGTCTGGTCAGACTGCTTGGTTAATGGATAAAGGTATCATATGTGCCCTCTATCTGAAGCATTTACACATGACATGAGATCCTCTAACATGAAACAAAATCCCTGACCCTCATTTCTGACAGTAACTGCAAGTACTTAATATGTTGTGGAGCTGTAGTTTTGAAATCTCTCTTCTCCTATAAATATTCAGAGTGCTGTAAAGAGTTTAGCTTCATGTCCCTCAAGTCTCAAATCACAGTTTGAGACGTGCTCTCGAATTTTCAGAGAATCTTCACATTAAGAAACATTTCATAAGTTCTCAGGATCTTGAATATTACACTTGGAAAATATTCTTTGAGAAAATCCTGCCGCAGATTAAACCAGAGATCCCATCCTCCATTGATGTAGATCAGATTAGTTGATTTTCCTCACTTGAGGATTTGACCAAGGAGCTGTATATTATTTGCATTTGATTTGTAAGAACACACTAAAGCTGATATATTTTGGATGATTAAAATTTTGTATTAACTCCACAAGCATATCCAATAATCTTTGCTGGATTTAATATTAGGAGCTGAAGTAAAATACCCCTATCCATGCAATTAATCAGATGAAAGAAATGTTGCAATATCTTGTTGTAGAAAATTATAGGGAACTCATGAACCTGCTCTCCCCAGTCCTTCCCCTCGCTGTCCAGTCTTGAAAATGATAAACAGGAATGTCCCTGAAAAAATAATGGAGTTACATTAGAACAAATGGGAGCATAAATAGGACTGCTCAAGTTACAGATATTGTGTTCCATGCTTGCCTCTAAAATGTGTTGCATAGTCCAACATGATTTTCTTAAATTAATCCTTTATTTGATTAGTTTATTTTAGGATGCTCAAATCAATACAGGTTTGTCAAAGTTTCCATAAATATATATGTGATTTCTTGGTAGATGTCTATATTGGACGGACAATATTCAGTGGATCTAAGCCACCAGCCATGCATTATAATACAGCATAGAGTCTAATCCAGTATTATGGTATAAATCTTGGAATATACAATACATTTTAGAGCTATACAGATATAACCTTTACTATAGCAGTGTTTTACTTGGCAAGAAAATAACACATATGCATATTTCTTATGCCACTGGCAACCACAAATTAAACATCTGATTTTTATATATATTCATTTCAATTTGATGCAAATGAACTTCAGTGGGGGACTCAAAAATGACACGAGCGTCAACTGCATTGGGAATGTTCTTCAAACATGGCTTGCCCACCAAAGCTAGATGCAGCTTAATATGCATCTGCATAGGTAGCCTCCCATTTGAAAACATATGCATTTACATGGGGATTTCGACTTTCCTTCAGATCTCTTTTCAAACAACCAATATGAAAGGAAAAGAACTTTAAAAAGCTGGCTTTTCAAGTAGAATAAAACTTGGCTTGTCATGCCTCTTCTAATATGTTTTTCCTCTGTCTGACCTTTGCTCTGAATTTCTACGATGGAAGTTTTAGGGTTGTAGGACCGGGAGGTAAATGTTTGTCAGCTTCATAAGCTTTTTTGGAGAGTACCCAGCTTCAGATCCAGCTTTATAAGGGAAAAAAAAAAAAAAAAAAAAAAAAAAAGGAAAAAAAAAAAAAAAAAAAGAAGGAAAAAAGTAAAGAAAGAAATATTTTTCATGCCGTTTCAATTAAGCCCCCGGGTGAAGATCATACAGCTTTGAAACTGTTCCGTTTTGACAAAGTTCCAAAGTGTTATACACATTAGGGAAAACTAGAGTTTGCTGTAATGTAAACTGTTTAACATGCACACTGAGGTCAAATCTAAATTTTCCCAAGCGTTTGGGTTTGTTTAAACATTAGAACATGGTTTGGTGTCAGTGAATAGGAAAACTTTAATGTTGTGGGTGGGAATCTACCCATCTTTCTTTGTTAAAGTTCCAAAGGCTACTGCAATAAAAATATTCATTTACCAAGGGGGCTATTGTGATAAGTGTCCAAAGACATTATGCATTGGTGTGAAAGAAGCAAGTAGGAGTAGACACCAGTATTGTGGGTGAAAAGAAACAAGTCTTTTTCTTTCTTTTTTTTTTTTTTTTTTTTTTTTCCCTGACTTTCTTTGTAGGCGTTCCAAAGTCCAGTTTTAAATTAGATTTTACAGGGTGGTCTGGTTATCTGCACTCCCATATTTTTCTGGTTGAATAAAATAAATCTTGAATAGCTGCAAGACTCGCTAAGTTCAACAATAACTGCATGTTTTATTTCTGTTTTCCAATCATGGCCTTAAAATCAATGTGCATTGCATTTACCTGTAGAGCCCGAATCATACACAGGACCCTGTATATCAATATCACTTTTCTAGGACAGAATAACAGCCCATGTGAATTATGTAAAAAATGTATTATACATTTAATACTTTTAGAACGTATTTGCATGCATTAGAAATTAAATCCTGTGTTTATTTCTTCTAAACTATTTTTTTTTTAAACCAGGAGTTAAAATTAGTTGTTTATTTAATTGATACTTAGCTGGAGTAGGCAAACTTATTCCTTTTGTCCATAAACTTACAAAAATTCAGGTGCCTACAGCTTGCTAATTACAAGACATAATCTAAGTGAGTAAATCATGATACTACATTGAATGGCAACTTGTGTGTTAAAATACATAGAAAAGAAGGTGGTAACATATTGTACTCTGATAATCCAGTCTCTGCTCCTGTACTCAAGGGGGTACATTCAGAACAGCTCAGTTTGAGGTGCCTAATTAATCCATCAACATTAGATAGCTAGAAGTATGTTAAATTTTTCTGCATCTCTTTATGGTTCTCCACACAGTCAGTGCCGAAAACTATGGTTCTCCAAAGACAGCTCACATCATTTAGGAAAACTTAAAGATATAAGCTATTTTGCATCAGAGAGAAAACAATACAGAGCTTTGGGAAGGAGCATAACACTTCCCACTTTTATTCTTATAAAATATTATTTTATAAGAACTTATACTTATCACTTTTAAACTTAAGAACTTTACTTACCACTTTTATTCTTATAAAACTGGTAAGTAACTTCCTTCCGTCGGTGCCCAGTGCATACACACGGAGAGCTCGTGAGCTGTGTGTCTGGCCTCTGTCGCTGTTAAATAAAAAAACAACAGAAGCAACCAAAAATCCAACTAATACCACACCAATACAAAAAAGAAAAAAAAAAAAAAAAAACCAAAACCCTTGGTTTTGAAACCTGAAGCAGCCTTCTGGGATGGCACTGAGGAAGCAAGAGTAGGTTTAGTGTGCGTTCATAAGCCTTTGCATAAATTATGGATCATTGTTGGCAGGTTTAGGAAATGTGAAATGTTGGAATGAAGGAAAAATTAGTGGCCTTTTTTATTTTTTAAGCCAGATTTCAGGTTATTAGCACCAGTGTAGTGGACTTTGTAGTCTTGTCCTCACACAGACCTGGCCATGTTAGATAGCTCGAGATGTATTCCTATACTCAGTCCAATTCACCTGACTACTTTTATAGCTCACTTTGTATTCGGGGCTGCAAGGTCCCAGTTCAGCAAATGACAAGGAAATAGTAACCTCAATAAAATCTTAATACAGCAAAACCTGTAATATGTTTTATCCTGTTGAATTTTTTATTGAAACAATAGACCCAGATACAGAACCTGATTTCCATGACCACTTTGGATACGACATTTGTGCTGCCTACATTGGTCTGAATTCCATCCAAATAAAGAGCAACTGAAATCTACCACCATCGAAAAAGCTGTTCAGACATCTCTAGGAGAATTTTCTCTTGTCTTGGGTCCCTTGAATATAGAATCAGAGAATCATGGAATAGTTGTGGTTGGAAGGGACCTTTAAAGGTCATCTAGTCTAACCCCCCTGCAAGATCAGGGATATCTTCAACTTGATCAGGTTGCTCACAGCCATGTCCAACCTAACCTTCAATGTTTCCAGGGATGGAGCATCTACCAACTCTCTGGGCAACCTGGGCTACTGTTTCACCACCCTCAGCATAAAAAAATTCTTCCCTATATCTAGTCTAAATCTACCCTGGTTTGGTTTAAAACCATTACCCCTTGTCCTAGTCTCTGCCAAAACTCTCTACATCTTTAAATGTGACCACAAAGATTATTACAGGATGGTATTGATCATTGAATATTTGGCCTCCCATGTAAATAATGGTTATCCTATTTTTATGCATTGATGGAATCCCATCTCTGAAACCTCTTTTACATGACTGTGTCTGAAACTTTTTCCAAATGTAGTTTGTGGGCTAAAAACTTGTTCTAAGAAATGGCTGTTGCATGTTTGAATACAGGCTTTCAATTGAGGGAGAGGGAGAATAAACTCTGCTTACGACTGCAGTGTCAGATTGTTTGCAGTCCAAAGGAAAACAGCTGGGACAGGTTCTGGTACATGAAAACAGAGGTCTGGTGCACCTTCTAAACCACTCCACCACCAAATTGCACTTGCATAGCTGTAATTATAAATCATTTTCTCCCAGAAATATAATGATTACATAGGAATGTGTGGACCTTTCCAGAAATAACATATTGATGTTGTTTTGGTCTCATGCAAGGACATGATCTGGATAAGAAACTGGGCATCTGTTTCTTCAAAGCAAAAGGAAATCATCTGAGCTTTTATTAGGAAACAGAAATAAAAAGATGACCATCTCTAGAGAGCTTCATGGACTTGCTTTGTTCTGTATCCATGTATCTGCTGTGTGATTCATAGTTTAGATGCAGATCTTGGTCCCTCTTGGAAAAACAGAGTTCTCAGGCACTATCCCCTGACATCACCAAAATGCAAAAGCCAGCTGATGATGAGAATGGCATTGAAACTGAAACTCTGAAGTTTAGCTTTGAATAAAAAGCATGACTTTCACAAAGATACCAAAATGTCTTCTGTGTCTCTGATCACTTGCATATAAAATAGGCATACTATAACACTGTCTTACATAAGTGACAAACTTTATGTATTTGCTAACAGATTATTAACTAATAGAAAAAAAAAATCATATTTTGGCATTTTTTCACATATAAATGAATGGATCACCAGTTGAGAAATGCAGATCTCGGCTTCCAGCTTCTGTCCCATGCTTTTGAGAACTGTAGATGCAAAAAGTTTAAGTCAGACTCCAAGGCAATGGCCATGTATTCATGTGGGAATACATCCAAGAGGTGGGAGGGATTTCAAAAGATTTCAAAAGACAGCAGGTGTTCAAAATTAAGAAATCCTGTAGAGCGAGGTTTGTCATCAGTAGGATGATGTAATTCATGAGCTGCAGAACACGTGCAGATTTGCCATAGTGTTTTGTTATAGAAACACCAGCTTCTAAAACCTGTGATAAAGAAACTTCTTAATTCTTGAAATGGGCCTCTTATTTCTCCCATGGAGTAAATACGAGATGGCCAGCTTCTCACAATGAGTTACCTATATTGCAAAAAGGAGAGATCACAGCTTTCTGCCCTCCAGTTTGTGGAGCATTTTGTTCAGATGGTGCTAAGACAAGTAATCCCTTCTTACACAGTAAGTGAGGATATTCTATACTGACTGGTGCAAGTAATCATAGGCTGGCATGAGGACACTTTTAGATGCCTGTTCAAGGCCAACTAGAGGTTTGCCTTTAGGCACATGTCCAGAACTCTGAGACCATTTGCTCAAAAAATAAACGTATCTCTTGTTTTGCAGGTTGGGAAAAGAAAGAAAGCTTGGCCACATAAGCTATATAGAGCCAGTACATGGAAATGGCCTGGATTTGCAGGGAAGTCAAAGGTATAGAGAAAAAAGACTTGCCTCGGGCATGATAAGTACAGCACAGTCTTTTTCAGGTAGCTAACTTAGAACCTGTAGTGCCATGGAATTACAGAGGGCATGGCACTTCTGCTCTTAAAGGTCCCAATTTGTTACAGAATGAAATGTCTTCATGTAAAAAACTTGTGTTTCAAGAATCAGAACACTTGTAATGAAGAAAACTTTGGCATCTCCAACAGTTAAAAAAGATGAGAGAAACATTATCTAAACAGTAAAACCCCCACTTAATTCATGTGAAGGGAAGTTTTTTCCCATTAAATCTGCAAGCACTATAAGCTGTTCTGCAAATATCTTTTCATTAAAATCATATTTAATAAGCCACAATTACTTAGAAGGTGAAATCTTTAGCATATTATACCTTCAGCAGAGCCCAGGTACATGACAATGGCTTGTAAAATCCTCCACAGGGTGCTGCAACACCAGGCTAAACAGAACTGACGATTTTTCATCAGTCTGCACAGTCGATGGGATTTCCTGTGTTTTAGAAGAATCTTAATCAATTTCATAACTCCATCAGCAAGAAATACTGGGAAGTCTGGATGAAGGAGAGAATCTCTTATCTGGGGAGCTCCCATTGACCTCAAGAATATCTACAAAGTTTAACTCTAGTTTTCACTAAGCCCGGTGATAAAATGCTGATCTTGATAACTGAGAATCAAGACTTCCTTGGCTGACATCAAGAAAAGCCTGAGAAAAGTCATTTCATAAAATGGAAAACCTGCCTTATTTTCTACTTTATATCCTTGATTCCTTAAGTATTCTTTCTGACTTTTAGTAGCTTCTTAGATTACTTTTTCCTACAAGGAAAAGAAAGAAAGTAAATTTATACAAAAACCTCATTATCTATTATTAAATGCTGGTTTTGCACCTTACTGATATTAATTTTATTTATACAGTTGATATAGATTGTAACATTCTGATATCTGTGTTACCTTAAGAGTTTAAGATCTCTGGTCCATTTTTGTTCTCTCCAATATATTGAAATGGTAATGAAGAAAGTGCATTCCCCCCCAAATTTCTCTTTGCATTTCATGGACCAAGGACCTCCAGGGTACGTCAGACTGACCCAGATGAGATTTAACTCCGTTGGCTGCAACGGAGGCCTAGAGCAGCATCATTCATTTAGACAGGCTGAATTAGTAAATAAACAAGTCTAATCTTGTTTAACAGAAGTCACTATGTCTTTAGCTGTCCTTTCTGCTTTAAGTATGTATCATCTTTAAAGCCTCCTGATTAATACGTAGGTTTTCATTTTCAACCTCCAGATGTGTCACAAATAGAAGTTGTGATGACAACTCTCATTTTCTGTTGTTGACACTGTGAGAAGTTGCTTTTGTTTTTGTCAGATTAGCACAACATATTCATATATAAGGAACCGAAGAAGATTTGCATGCTACAACGAAAAGTGAATCCTGTCATTCTTATCACCCTCATCTTCCTTCTAGCTACCCTCTTGTGGTACCATGACCTCCTACATTGATGAATACTGCAGGAGCGGAGAGGTAGATATTAAGGGTGCATACCTGGCTTTTCTGAGGTCAATGGTTGTTTTGCCAACAACTTCAGTAGATCCACAAAGTCATTTCATAGAATAATTTGGCAACAGTCCTGCATATGGTTACAAGTGAATATATCATGCCTCCTACTCAGAGTCCAATTAAGGTCAGTTATATATGTAACTACAATCCTTTCCACTGAATATTGTCAGAGACCTATAAGCATAAATAGTTGTTACTCTGGTTGGCAAGGACATCAGGAGGGTTTTGCACAGACCTAAGGGGAAATGATGCAGATAGTTCTAGAAATTCTTGTCACTATTTGAATATAGGGAAAGGATTATCGGAACAACATCTTATCTTTTTTCCACGGCAACATGAATGAATCCAGTCAAAATCTATTTTTATTATATGTGCACAAGTGACAAGTCTGTATAAAAAGCACTGAGAGGAGAATTAGAGCCATTGCACCTGCACTTTTTTTTTTTTTCTTTAGCATTTTTTGACCCAAAAGTCAAGAACCATAAGTTTCTACTTTGTTCTATAATTAAAAATGAAGGAAGTTGGTTTCTTTATTTCAGTTAAATCTCTGCTTAACAAATGGCCATAGAATTTAGTCCACCGCTTATACTGTGTAAAGCCAATGTATGTTTACTGCGTGATGTTGGTAATATTCATTAGAGCACAAAGGAGCCGTGTTTTGCAGAGACATGGTGATATTAGCATGTGTAAAACTGTGCATGTAAATTACCAAATTTGGGCACTAAAAAATTGCAGCTCTCAATAGAAGGTAAATTTGTTTCTGCTATTTTTCAAAAGATATAAAAAAAGCATCCTCAATGTGAATAAAGTCAGTCTCTCAGGGCATGTTTTCCACTGTCTGTAGCATCAGCTCCTTCTGATCTTTTTTTCTCTAGTCACCAGATTCAAAAGGAACAGACACAGCAGATGCCACCTTGTCAACAACTATGAGAAGAATAAAGTATATCACTAAAGCTACACACAACAAAATATGGACCCATCCATACAGTAAGGTCGTGACAAAGGTAAGGAAGGTAGAATTTAAAAATTCCAATTCACTATGCCATGGAAAATATAAAGATAATATTTTTTCTTTTCCTTTCTAATCCAGCTTTTCTTATTGGGAAGAAACAATATATAGTGTTTGCCACAACTGTAGTATGAGAGATAACGTCTCCATGTAGAGGAAGCACAGGAAAATAATTTGTTTCAATTACGTACATCTGCACCTCTAAATTTCAAAATTGTTCACTGTATTAATTTTCAAAAAGATGTCCAATTATGTTTTATGGCTATCAGATTTTTTATATTCTGAAAAAAAAAAAAACAATCCTCATAAACCATAGTTCTGTGTTATTGTTGAGACACTAGCGAGAGAGAGAGAGATAAACGGAGAGATTGGTCTAGGAATCATACTTGAACTAATAACAGAACCTCCATATCTTAAATCTTTATCTTGACTTCTTTTTTCCCTCCAGTGGAGGCTAGGGGGTGATCATCATTTCTGTAAAAAAANCAAAACTTCTGATCAAAAAACATCTTGGAAGTATAACACCCACATTAGCTTTGTTGACACTGTGACATTATTACTACCTGCAAAACACCAATTACAAAAGATTTTAATTATTTCTCCTCTGAAAAAAAAAAAAAAAAATTAAAATTAACTTCTTGTTTATGCTGTTTTCTGCTCTTTTACCTAGGAGAACTTGGGAGCATTGAAAACTGCTTCAGGAAACTCGTGCCATCTGACCTTATTTCATGTGTTCCCTCGCATGAGCTGGAACAAAGGAATGGGCTGGGTGGAATTAAAGAGTTGAGTGTGTGTGTGTGTGTGTGTGTGCATGTGTGTGGTGCATGTGCGCCTGTGTGCATGTGTATAAAGAAGTGGTGATCAGACGTTGCTGATAAGAGAAGCCAGTGGTGCTTCTGGGTGATGTGTGTATTCAACTCCAGGCTGACTCCTCTTATGCTAATACAGCCAATTTCCTCTTTTATTTCATTTCTGGAGCCTGAATCTGTGATCTCTGATAAGGTTCCCAAGGATACCGCCTTCACTCACAAATGGGCAAGCAAAGGGGGGGTAGGTGACGGAGACGTGTAACTCGCAGAGAGCACTAGTGGATGAATAATTTAAAACTCCGCCCGGAGATTTGAGGCAAAACGGAGAGATAAGAGACACCACAGGGTCTTCTCTGTTTATTCTGAGCTTCATCTTCCAATGACAGGTGACCTCCGAGGTCAAGGGCATGATGGGAAATGGAGCCAACAGTGGGAAAAGGTACTACATCCCAGAAGGAAGTAATGATTCACTTGGTGTCAAATGAAAAATTGATCCTTTTTTCCCCTCCTGCAATTTTTCTCTCGCCCAGTTTTCACAGAGAAACTTTGGGCCTGTGGCTGAAGCCAGTGCAAACGACCAGAGCAGATCCCCAGCAAAAGGGCTGGTAGCGATGGGATTGCACCAGTGTGAAACTGGTGCGAGATAAGAATCAGGACCTTTGTCTGAGCAGCGTGCTGTCTGTGTCTGTACACAGAGAGTCTGCTTTGCTGGCAGTTTTATCACATCAGATATGTATAAAGGCAATACCTCAGAAACATCACAGGCTCCATCCACCTCATGTAAATTGCTGTTTTTCACTGGAGCAACCTTAATTTACATCCACTCAGAATCTGCCCTCGTGTTTTTAAACAAAACACTCCCTCCTAACAGTTTTATACCTTAATTTCATTTATTTTATGTTGGCCTGAAAGTATTCACCGTCACTATTGTGTTCATAAAGAAGCGTAAAGAGCTGAAAATTGTCAAGAAACACCTGGTCTTCCTTGGGCCTTATGCGAAAAGCGAGACACATTCACAAGCTCTGGCTCTTGTTGTTGCCTCTTTCACTTGAGAAATCCTGAACTCGATGCCTCCTTCGCAATTAATAAAACCTGAAGCCATTCACTCTGGTCATATTTGTGCTGTTAGCTTCGGGACCTTACAAATTCTGACAGTCAGAAGTGTTCCTAGAAGAGCTCTGCTCCGCATTATCAAAACCTTCTGCTCCGTCGTTCCTATTTGTTTCAATATAATGCAGCCATGACCTCTACAGCGAGAAAAGGCAAAGTCAAATGTTTCTCAGTACTGGTTTACATTTCCCTGCCTTTTAAACCGCTGTTTCTGCTTTCCTCTGTTTGACTTGTTACCCATGTTTTCATTCCTGAGCAATCACATACCTTTTATCCTTTTAGATAAACATGAAAACATACTAGGGTCACTGCCCGGTGAGAAGTTAAGGTTTTGCGTGACTGCCACCCGCTTGTACCATGTATGCACTTCCCCTCCAACCCCCCTACTCCCACTGCCAGCCAGTCCCATCTCAGAAATGTTTCTTGCAGGCTTTTGGAACTGTTTGGACAAGTCCTGGGGTTGACTCACATCACACCTCGCTTGCTCGTTAACCTAACCCAAGCAGAGAGTGTACTGGGCGGCAGCAACCTGCCTGGACTTCTGGTGTGGCTCCCTCCCAGCCACCTTGCCCACTCCTTTTCATGTCCTTGTTTTCATACTCATACCCTGATGAAACAAATGTACTCATGAGCCTAAACCTGAACATCTCACCCACAAAAGCCACACCACTAGGATGGCTTGGAAGCTTTAGGTGAGCCATACTGCTGCTATTTATGTTCACGAGAGATGCTTGCTATGGGGGTCCTCTGGGGTTCCTCCAGCTCAGCCGAAGATGGTCTTTGCTTCATTTACACCAGCCTGACTAGGTGCAGTCCTCACAGTCTGGAATGTTGTTGAACTGGGGCATGTGAGATGGGAATCAGCCCTCCTGGTCTCCAAAGGGTGTTTCTCCCTAGCTATGAGCAATGATGGTGGGTAAACAAAATATTCTCCTTCATGTTGCAAGTGAGAATAGGGAGGTAAGTGATGCAGATACTGGCTTCATTTTAAACACCATTTTGCACCCATTCAGCAATGGGTTTGTGCTCTAGAGGAAAGGATAAAACATCAAGACTCAGTTCTCCAATGTTATGATGGCCACCTATGTGCACAACTTTATGTCTCAAAACCAAAGTGTGTATTTGTATGTGTGTACTTACATATTGGTGAAGTCTAGAGTATTTCAAGAAATTGTTTTAATTAAGGGAGGAATGCATACGTATCCACACTGTGTCTAAAACAAATGTGTCTTCTAGTTCAGACTCATAGCCATAAAACCCGTGCTGGACTTTAGTGTTGAAACTGTTTCTCTCAAAGGCAAAATGTGGGTCGCACTTTTGGTTTGAGATGCAGCTGTAGTTTATGCTCCAAAATTCACTACCCTTTTCATGCAATAAGAGAGTAATTAGAGAAAATGTACTCGATGTGTTCAAGAGGGTTCAAACACACACATATAGACTATTTTGTTTGGAAACAAAATTGGGATGTTTGGAAAAAAAGTTCAAGATTTCCTTCAAAAAGAAGAGGAAACGCATTTTTTCCCCATTAATTATTTAACAAAACACTGTATATCTCACTGCCGGAGTGGGACCCAGAACTCATGTCACCTCCTCAAAAAAGTGTCCCAACCACCCTGCATTTCTTATGAATGGGAACAACTTCAAAGGGAGGCTGAATTGATGGAACTTGTAGACTGGAGCTTAAATCATTTTTGAGATAAACAGTCTACAAAACTGAGTTAACCACTTCTTGGTATGAACTTAATTTCTCAGATGCTTTCTGACAGCAGAAGGATTATACCACCATATTTTTTAAGTTTTTTTTTTCACATTTTGTAGACTTGTTCTAGCAATGGTGAAAGAAAATGTAACTTATTGGATCCTTTGGAGAACAGAGAGGGGGAAGGTTTAGATGACAGATCCTAACAAGTCTGGGGCATGAACCACAGAGGTGTTTAGAATTGACATGAATGAATTTTTTCCTTTAGAGATTAGAAAGCACCAGTTTAGGTTTGATGAAAAGTTACCAACAAAGGTTAGTCTTGATATGCAATGATAGCAAAATTTTATCAGTCTTTTAAATTGTTTTTTTCTAGTTTTGGTGATCAAACTGTGATTTACTAAATATTAAACAGGAGGAGCTCTTCAAAATGAAAGATATTCTCTATCAGTTTTGGGAAGAGAGGTACAGTGATGTTACAGAATTTTGCATTGAATTTGAAATACTGCATTTACAGTAATATCTTCCATAAATGTTGGGGGGAAAAAAAGAAAGATTTAAGACAATGTTCTTTCTTAACTGTTCACAAATTGAAACAACAAAGAAACAAAGAAGGAAAGTTATTTGGCAAATATATTATACTTTTTACACTAGTCTAAGAGATTTTTCCAATGAACTGACCTCTACCTCCCTTTATCGCACCCCAACCCTGATAGATTGAATTAGTTTATTAAAAAAAAAAAAGAAAATGTATATAATCATACTGTTTAGAATCTGTCATTTACAATTTCCTCATTATCCGCACACTCTAAACTTTAGAAAAATGTATTCTGATTCCATTCTGAGTAATTGCCAATGGAGAAAAAAACATTCCAGATGTTATTCCGCCCTGTTTGTTTTACCCCACCACACTGAAGATTGCTGTGGGACTTCCATTGCTAAATGAAAGAATGGATCGACCTGATAAAATGAAAAATGGAACCAAAGTGAGCACAGACAGAGTCTGGGTAAATTTTTCTTATCTCTTCCTTACTTTTAAACATCACCAAATATCCCCTCTTCCAGATTATGGTTAGTACAGGAAATTAAAGTGTGAACAGACTGGCTACAAGACTGGACCTGGTTCAATGAGGTGATTCATAGTTCTGTAATAAGTGTTGATGGTTGAATCTCAGACCCATTAAAATCAACGTCAGGCACAGTGATTTACTCAAGTGCTCCAGTTTTCTGTCTCTAGCAATCATATTCTCCATTTCATAAAAATAGAAAGAGGAAGTATCATAGACATTAAATAATAGAAATATGATTATGCATCAACTTTTCTTTGCAGCATGTAGGAGCAAGGCACCTGAATCCCATAGGCATACTCCATGCAGAAAACAGACTCAGCTTTTACTGCTGAGCAGACCTTTCAGGCATTTAAAATTGGTTCACCCAGCGACGGAGACAATTTCTAAAAGTAAGGGCCCTAACAGGAGCAGAAAAGTGAGATAAAGGGAATACCACATATTAGGCCTTCCTCTTGAGTCCACCTCCTGCAGAAAAAACAGTAGGAATAATTTTTTTTCTTTCATGTACATCAGTTTTACATTGACATAATACCATTGAGTTTGGTAGAGCTACTCCTGATTTATGACAAGGTAAATGAAAGCAGAGTCAGACCCCAAAGGAATATAATATAGACCACCTGTTTTGAGAGAAAAACTAGGCTAAGAAACGACTTATGTACTGTACATATAAAAAGCATGTGAAAAGGGCATAGTGGGAGTAACAAAAGCCTTCAATTACCCAGGCCTAGACTGGATTATATTAAGTGGAGGAAATAAGGTTGGCAGTATGTTTGTGGATCTGGGACAGGATTGCTTCCTAATTCAATATGTGCCACGACCAACCAGGAAGGAAACCGTATTAAAGTTGTGATTAAACACTGAAAGAGCATGATTGAATACCTTCCCTCCCCTTCAAAGGTAGGGGACACGCAAAGATCATAAGCTCCAAAGCTCAAGAACAAACTAAACAGAGAAGTTGGAGTTAGGAAAAATGACCCAGTTGTTGAACTTGGAGAGGTTAATATAGGAAATACTTGCTGCATACTGGTTTGTTAAGCATGTATATTTGGCTTCTGTTGTCAAGGTGATTACACGCCTTGATACCACTAAAAACAACCAACTGCAAATTCATAGACTGTGGCAAAATCTCCAGTTTGTTTATAATAAAAGTAAAATCCATAAAGAAGTCTTCAAAAGCAAATAAATAAAGTCTCATCTACACTTAACAGTTTTATAGGGATAGCTGTACTAACAAAACTTTCTTTATGTGGACGCTGCTTATACTGGCAAAATTCACTTTTTACTGGAATGGCTTACATTGGCTCAGCAAGTGCAATGAGCTAGGAAAGGAAAACCGGTATTTTGCTGGTTTAACATCTACCCTGGAACTAGGACTCACCTCCCTTAACCTCTTCTACCTACTTGTCTGGTCCCAACTAGTCATCTAGGCCACTCTATGGTCAACAGAGGTATTTCCAGAAAAAGATTACTTCCACCTACATTTAATACCAACTTTATGATGGGTTCAGTTTCCTCTAAGTTTTCTGTTTTAGTTCATTCACCTCAAGAATACTGATGGCCAAAATGACCTATGGTATCTCCTACCATCAAGCTTCTCAGGAACTACCCTATGCGAGGCTTTTAAACTTTTCCAAATTATTTGTGAAAAAGCAGCTCTGACAACACAAGTTGGGTCCTTCAAGTAGTAGGATTACATCACTGTGGCTCGTTCCTTGTCTAGTTAACCTTGTTCCTCTAGTAGTATTTCACAACAATATAGTTCCACCACTTTGGTGTCCAGTGTTAGTTATGAGACCTCTACACAATACTGCTTATCATTGATGGATCCCTCTGGCAGATAAACACCTAAACAACAGCAATAAAAAGCCTATCTCCAAACAACATGTGGTGAAGTGTTTTTGTGAGGACCTGGCTTAAGTTGCTGATTGCATCCTGCCCAAGAAAGCAGGCTCTGAGACCAGGCCTTGCTTCAGGAATCTGTCTTACCATGTGAGGTCAGAAATGACTAACCTTAAGGACAGTAGAAAAAGCAGCTAGAAACCCTGCACTTCCAACTCATCTCCTCCCTTCCCTCCAGACATTTATTGCTTGGACTGGTAAAAAAGCAAATGGAGTGAGTTGAAAGAGCTGGGCTGTGTACATCAACTCATGGTTTTGACAGGTCTGTTCCATTTGGATAAATAAACAAGGAATATAGCCTTTTCAGTCGTTGTGTTTTATAAGTAACTGTATCCTAGCCAAATTTTAATTTGAAAAGCTGCCTAATTTCCTTCCAAACTAGAATTTCAATAGGATAAGGTGACAAAGTTTCCAAAAGCTCTTAGAGGATTAAGAGGCACAGTTTCTTTTCATTTCAAGTCCAGGAGCAGTGCACACCTCACTTTCCAATCTGCTTTTAAACCCTTCTCCGAGTATAGCCCCTTTCCTGTGCTATGTTATCCATTGTTTTACACCACTGTTTTCTACACTATAGTGGCTTCATTAGTGAAGTTATTTCTAATTGTCCAAATTCTCTAGAAACCAGTGTTCCTTCCTATAGTCACAGCAGGTTTTCTTCAAAACTGGGCCAGAAGCATGAAAGCTTCTCCTAAGGTGAAAGAGCATTAAAATGACTTTGCTTTCAAAATAAGATAATGATTTCTGTCCCTTTTCCTGCCCACATATTTGTGCTTCTTTCCCTTTTTCCCTTTGGTTCCCAGATTTTACAAGGAAAACAAAGTGGCAAATTGGGACTGTGAAAAATAGATGGGGGTGGGCTGGAGGTGGTGAAGGGGGAAAGGATTAATAAAACAAGGAAGCGAGGAGTCATAAAAACACTCACCAAAAATGGCCAGAAGTAGTAGAGGGAATTGAAGAAAAATAATACATAAAAGATGCAGATGATTTGAAAATGAGTCAGTAAGACTGTTAATAAATAAGTGTGGGAGAATCTGTGGCAAGTGAGCTTGACTTCTGTTCAGAGTTTCAATTAATTCTCCCTAGCATAAAAAGATGTTGAATATCAGATATTTGAGACTATCATACAGATCTTTAAAGAGCAGTAGGAGTCATTTGTCCCCTTACTGAGCACTTGTTGATCAAACATCTGGGTTCAGTAAAAGAGCAACTAGATGAAATATGATAGCCTTTTCTTTAGAGGAAGTCGAGTTGCATCACCCTATGGTTATTTCTAACTCCAAAATCTTTGTTTCTATGATCCTGAGGTTTTCAGTGGTAGATATGTTCATTAAGCATCAGCTCATCAACCTGCCTAACATGACTTCATCTCCATTTTGGCAAACTCTGTCAGTAACAACAGATTTAAGTTAAGCATGTGCTTTACCACCTTTCTGAATTAAGGTGCAGCTGACGTCTTTAAAATTATCATTTAAAACTAAGGTGAGATCAAAGACTTGGAAAAAAACATTGCACAGACAGAAATTGCTATGTACATTTGGACTTTTATGCAGTCTTTTGTGGAAGGAAGGACTTTTGCTAGGATGTATATTATGTGTAACACAAAATATCCATCACTAGAAGTAGCATGATCCCAGTGCAGTATGTTGATGGTCCGGATGTTCCTGGACCTACTTCTCTGCATTCCTGGCAGAGAATTCAAGAGGGAAAAAAATGAATGCACAATATATTTTTCATTCTTTTGCTTACTTATACCTAATGATGCAAACATTCTTTACACATTTTAGATCACTGTCTGTGTACTTCTTTAAGGGAGATACTGTAGCAAGTAGTCCTCCATAAATGCTTACGATAAAGACAGAATGGATGTTCCTAACTTTTAAATGCATGTGAGCACAAAGGAGTTGCATTGCTTCTCCGGTAATGCTGTTATCTGTGGTGGGTCCAAAGTAGAAAGCAAAGCCTCTGATGCTTGGTCTACCACCATAAAATCCACACAACATATATACATATACATGCCTACATATGTATAAATACGTTAGGTCAAACAACCATATTGAAATATGCAACAACGTTAATGCGAGACATGTCATATATCCCACCACTGTTTCTAAACAGGAACATAACCAAGCCAAAAATATGCATGTTCATTCCCATGTCTGTTTACTTTTCGTTGTCCTCAGCCAGATTTTATAATCAGTATGTCAAGCACTGCAGAAAGCGAAATGCGAAAATATGTACCAGATCCTAAAATACCTTAGGTTGCCTTATGAATCAGGAGTTGTGCATATGCTTGGTACTCACTTTTGCTTCATTTTACATGCCTTTTTTCTCTTCTTTACAATTATGTGTTCCAGGTGATCCAAATGTAATTCACAATGAACTGATATTATTTTTTCCACCTATACCATATCTGAAGTCATCAACAGCTAATACTGGAAAATATTACCTGTGAGATATTTTTAAACTTGCTACCAGAACCACAAGGGCAAGAGACAATTTTTTAATTTGTTCTCATGGAAGTTAAAATATCCACCTCCTTGTGTATTTCTGCAAACTGGGATTCAGAAAAGTAAATAATTTGGTGAGACTATTAAGATTGGAATGGAGTTATGCTGAGGCCCATTCCTTTATTTACCTGTGATTTTGTTTTCATCACAGTTATGGTGCACGGAGTTTCAGGTCTGTCTTATTTTTATTAATTTTTTCAATTATTTTTTATTATTCTTTTTTTGAAGGACAAAAAAGTGCTATTCCAAAGTTTAAACAAAAATACGTAGGTATTCAAAATAAATGAAAATTGATAAATTCTACTGTTGTCAGTCCCTGCTGTTGTGAGTTACAGGAAACTAATGAAATTTGCCTGATTGGTATAGGTTCTAATCTTTGAAGAAGCGTTATAAGACCTTGGGATAAACCAAGACTTCTTCATAGTGTTTTCTGGGGGAACAAAAGAAAAAAAAAAAAAAAAAGGCAAAAAACTAAGCCTGAGTGCTGCACCAATGTAGGATGTCATAACCTACTAAAATATTTTCAGAATTTCTCGCAAAATGACATGCTTGTTCCTCCCATTCCTGATACAAATTTGACATTGATTTCATGACACCAATTCAATTTAAAACTGATTGGCTAGTCAAACTAAGGCAGTGTCAGCAGACATAAGAAAATATATACCATATTTATGTCCTCCTACTTGCCCATAGTCCTGTTTAAATTCCTCTAGGGAATTTTGGTAATGTTATTAGTCATAAGGAGAAACTATCCCAGAGGTTATTAAAAGTACTTGGTTCACCATGTTGCAGCTAGCATTGACCTAGTATTTTTAAAGCCTGTAACTTATCAGCGAGATCTACCTCTCTATCAGTTGATCTATTGAACACATTTAGATTCTTTCTTGTATTCAGTGAAGTTTCTTAAATTTCTTTCAATTCCAATTGTGCAATGTATGTGTAATTAATGTGCTGCATGTAATTAATTCTCGATCTCACCCTTTGCCCAGAGGGAGGCAAAAGATTGCCATAGAACATTTTGTTTTGGTAGGGCTAGCTGGGTACATGTAACTTTTAAGCAAATCAAGGTGAGATTGGTCATCTGGTCTGAATGGAAAACACAGCAATATTTGGGATAGTCTGCTGAACACCCCACAGTCTCTCACTTATTTCAAGGAAACTGTCTCCTGTACCAACAAGCTTCTGTTATGGTTTCTGTAAAATTTTGCCAGAGGACAAGCCTTATTGACCACAGCACGTACACAGGTGGGGTAGTACTGGACTCAAAGGTTCCGGGTTTTTCTCCTATTCACCAGGATGATTTTTCTCATTCCTTCAGTAGCATTTATTATGCTTTTGGGGGACATTTAATGTATATTTTTTTCTCAAGAAAAAAACTAGAGCAGACATACCTGACTTCTGTAAGGGGTGGACTGGATGGGTAGCAAAATCAAACCTCTCAAAACAGCGACATTTCAGAAATAAAGTGTTTTCAGAATATTTAAAGTGCCATTAAGTGTTTACAAAACCATCACAAAGGTCTTGTGATATTTCTCCAGCAACATGCTCATTCTGGTTCTTTATTATATCCAGGAAATAGCTGTCTGCTTGCTGGCATGGGGTATATCATCAAGCAGGATGTGCTTTCACCCCTCAGAAGTGGTGCAGAGTCCTCTTCATCTCATGAGAAACTAATACCCTCAGACCCAGAATCACACCTGACTTTAGGCAGGTAGCTGGAGTGACTCAATTAACAGATGTCACACCAAATTCTCTAATAACCCCTAACGAAACAGAGACACTTTACGAAGATTGTGCAGATTTCAGCAAGATTCAGTAGGTGTTTATGTTTTGGGTTTGGGTTTTGTGTTCATTACACAGGAGATCTCAGACAACTTCACAGCTGGGTACCTCTATCAGAAATGTAACCTGAACTTCAGCTACAACTTATATTTTGATGACTTTCTGTACTAGAAAGTATTGTGGAAAAAAAAAAACCTCAGCCGTTCAAAGCTCATGATAGGAGGTAAATGCATCCAGAGATGCATCCTTTGAAAAAACATTAGACAGCGGCACTGCTAAAATCAAATGAGATTCCCAGTCCATATGGTGTCCAGGGTCAAATTCATGAGCAAAACAATTCCATCTTAGCCGATCTGGATGTTTCACAGCTGCTCAGCCTCCTTGTTACAAAGCAAGTATAGTGCACTGGTAAATCCGATGCCAACTGTAAATCTTATAAATATGAAATAGCCCAGAGGGTCAAATTCATCCCTGACTGAGATGCATTAACCTTATTCACTCTCTTGTGTCGCTTGTTTTATAACTTTGCAGTGGTGTCTGCTTTGTTTAGGGTGTATTGGCATAATAATGAGAGGAAAATGGCATGAAATATGGTGGTCAATCAGGTTTATAGATGGTTTATACTCATACGACTAGTGAGCAAGAGAGAAATCAAACTGCTAGTGACTAAAGGCTTTCTCCGCGCAGCAACCTCCAGCTCACAATTTAACTGGGATCACATACATTGTGTGAAACGCATCCCAGTCACCTATTGTATCGAGCATTCTCCTGATTTAGTCATAACTTTTAATTGTCACATAGTCTGCTATTCCCCCCTTACTTCTTGTTGGACTTTTTCCTACCCCTGCAGTGTGAAGATTTATCTAATAATGGGCAAGGACTTGGATTCTTCATAAAAGCACTAAAATACATTAATCACTTCACTTTTGTCTGTGGAAGGAGAGGCAGGAAGGGGAGAAAGCTTTGTATGAAAATGATTAAATTGGGATTGTTTGAACTCATTATTGGAATTATCAAGCTTTCTGTTCACTTGAAAGAAAAGTTCAGATCAATTATATGCACTCACTACATGTTCTTATTTTTCTAATAGCCTAAAGATAGAAGTATGATTTTTTTGCATACAATTGCAGTGGAGGCATAAAAGACACATTTTATTTCTACAGCAGAAGGAACAAGTTTGATTGCCGTATCTTAGTTTCTCCACAGAAGAGAAAAAGGTCAAAATCTTCTAACCAGCCCTATGCAGATGCCCAGTTCAAGCCCCATGCAATACTTCAGCTCTCTTAAACCCTTGAGATGAAGCTTCTGTGTTGTGGAATTCTTGTACCAGGGTGAGATATGTTTTCTGTGATATGGTGCAAGGAGGGTTTTTTTTTCATACATATGCAGTAGCCCGTGGTACCACTGGATGGCAATGGTTACATTTGTCACTAACACTTTTTAACTCTTCTCCAGTTGCTGTGATCTTATGTTAAAATGAGCTGCAGCATTTAGGATCCGACTTTCTTCCAGGGAAGCTATTCAGAACTTCTCCATTGCTGTCTGCCAGAGCAAGATTAGACTTAATATTTTTTAAAGAATGGCTAAGTACTGCCTGGGTTTCTCCAATGTTTGTACTCTTCACCGGCTAGTCAGAGAACTTCACAATGTGGGTTGCAGGTTGCTGAGCCTTGGCAACTTCCATCCAATATGTGAGACAGGACAGCCTTTGGGCTGCTCTGACATTGTGAGAGTGCAGGAGAGGAGAACTGCCATGTCACCGTCAGCTCTTCGAGTTCTTCATCTGCCATGTGTGCCATGGAGAATCTGACTGTGTTGACTTCTGTCAGCAGCAGCAGCCTCCCCCACAACAGGAAGTTGCCAGTGTCCTCTTCTGCTCATCTCGCATGAGTAAACCAAGAGGGACTAGCTGTATTCATGAACTTGGATAACAGAGAAGAAAAACAGCCATAATCTTCCTGATTTTTCATGTTCTCTTGCTGTCCAAAAGAGTGGACTCAGAGCAGGAATCTCCAATTACGCATCCATTGTACATAAAGGTCCTAATCGAGAGACATGAAGATCTTCAATGGTTAATTCATCTTTCTTCCGATCTATGAAGTGTCAGGTAATATGTTAGCAAGCCCATGCTCTCAGTTTTAGGATCAAGTGGGAAAAATGAAATTCTGTGATTTAAAGATCTGTAATTTGTCAGGGCAGCCGGTAGGCAGTGGATCTGCAGACTCCAGGAGACAGGGCTGCTTACTCCTGTTGCTGTTACATCGTGCTGCTGGGAACTCAACCAACATCTACTGTTGCAAAGGCAGCATTCAAAGTCTACAGCCGAGATTCGCTCTGCTTATTTGCTACTGGTGCTTCAGTTGTGTCTAATAACATAAGATGGCCTCATCTTTGCATTTCTAATCCAGAAAGTCTGATGCTACTGGTCACTCAAAGTAGCAATCATTCAAACAGAATAGATCAAATATGTACGTTATGTTACATGTTATTTTGTTGTTGTGATGGTGTTTTAGTTTTTCTCCTCTATTATTACTGAGGAAGAATATTGGCTATGAATTTCGACAAATCTATTGAAAATCTTTCCAAACTTAAAAGTTTTAATAGACTTATTCTATGTTTCCAAAGGCAGGGAAGAAAGCAACATTACTTGTTAAATGTGCCAGATACAGTATTATTGGCACTATTGTCAATGCAGAGATGCAGGCACGTCCGTGGTGTGATTCATCTGACCTATTTTATGAGCCTACCCAGACAGAGATGAATTGTACTTATAAGCATTTAGCTCCACTCACTGACTCTAAGATCAATCTCCAAGGTTAAATGATGTGAGTCTCATCATCTTCTGTTGCATTTTGGCTTCAACAGAGGAAGAGTACAGCACGCTGGAATGTTTCATTAAAAGTGCATTGGTTAGATACTACTGATACTACATTGGTATTAGAAGTTTTTTCTCATCATAGTGGATATTAACTCCTCTATGTGTCCACCTAAGAAAGTTTTAATTTTTATGCATCCAGGCTGAGACATTAATGATTAAAATTTTCATGACAGAGCTCCACAACTGTCTTTCATTTGTAGGATTATATAGTCATTCAGGTGGGAAGGGACCTCAGAAAAGCCCTCGGCCAGTCTTCTGCTCAGAGCAGGGTCAGAACTGAGTTCAGAGCAATGTGCTCAGCGCTTTGCCCAGGCTGGTCTTGAAAATCTCCATGAACAGGGATTTCAAACCCTCCCTGTGTCGGTGTTTCAATGTTTAATTATCCCTATAGTGAAGAAATTTTCCTCATATCCAGTTTCCTTACATCTTTGTATTTTGACTTATGATGGTTGTCTCTTGTCAGCCCACTATACCTTCCCATATTGACCCACTCTACTTTCCCATGAAGACTCTGACTCCATCTCCTCAGTAACATTTTCTGTGAGACTGAAAGAATCCTACCAGATCCCACCGAGCCATCTCTTCTCCAGTGTGAACAAGCCCAGCTCCCTTTGCGTTCTTCACTGGGCGAGTGCTGCAGCCCCCAATCACCCTGGTGGTCTTCTGCTAAAGTTGCTCCAGTATACCAATACCTTGCTTTTTGGAGGCTCAAAACTGTACGCAGTATTTTGGAAATATTTTTCAAAGTGGAAACTCATCTCTGTTTTGAGCTATGGTGAAGAATCAAGAATCTTCCCCCAAATCTTTCATGTTTGGGATCTGAGGGTAACTCCAGGCTACAGACGTAGACAGGGACTCTGTCATTTTGCTTTCTGTATGGAAATGGGAAGTAGACAGAGTTGAGGAAGTGGAGTTACAAGCTAGCCTTTATAATGATGGTGGGAAAAAGTGTTAAGAAAGCTGGTGTAATTTACCATCTTTATAAATCAGCAGGAATCACCTTTCTCATGCATGGGGGAAGGGCAAGGAAACAGTACCTTTGAGGGAATGTGCCCAAGTGCCTGACCTTGCTTAAAAGGATGCTTCAAAGAAAATTCTAGGAAACCATCCTGGAAACTTCAGAAACATTTCACTATGATGGAAATGAGCTCATATCTGAAGTGGAAATGGGCCTACAGAGCAAATTTGCACACTGCTTTCAAAACAAAAAGCATACACAATTTGAAACTGGGAAAAATTTTAGATCTTCCATAACTCACTGGGGAAGTCATGTCACCTCTCTTTAGGTGAATGCCTTATAAAATGTGCATACGAATGAGTTATCAAAAAATCCCCTGACTGCTAATGGAGAGATATTGGCCTTTCTTGGGTACAGTCCACCTCATTCTAAGGGGGATGTTTAGACATCATACTGTTCTATGTATATATATACAGTTTATAAAAGCTTATGTTATTATTGTAAGGAGAGCAGCGGATGACTGATTCAGCCATATACCTTTACAACCGTAACATCTGAAAGATTTTTAGGGACTTTGAACTATTACATTCTCTGCTTCACAACATCAAGAGGTGAGGGATATGGAACAGGGAAATTGTGGAAACAGGACGGGCATGAGAACTCCAGAGAAACAGGAAAGGAAATGCAAGAAGAAAGGAGGAAAAGCTTGGTGAGAGAAAAATGAATGGAAAAGCTGTATGAGAAATAGACAAAAGTTATACTTGACTATACCATTGTCCTTTATTATTTCTGTTGTGGGAAGTTTGGGGAGTTTTTATCTTTTTTTTCTGTTAATCTCTTTTCTTAAATGTTTTCCCTTGGTTCCACCAGTAGTTGAATGCAACCTTCCTCTTTCCTCCCACCCCCCTCCACACACTCACTCTTCCCTCCTCCTACACCCAGGATGCTTGACCTTTCACTGATATCAGTCATAAATTAGCTGACCCAGAGCAAAACTTTAATCATGAGGGCAGGCTTTAAGGAAACGGATTGCTGTGCAGAATTGTGCAAGCTTAAATGTACCCTTTTTTAGTCCACCAAAAAATGCTGAAAATGTCCTTTATTTGAGGTAAACATTGTTCACAACAACGTGAGAAAGGGACTGAAAAATTCTTTCCACATGGAGGACTTTGTAGGCAGCTTTTTCTCAGCCTCTAACATCAGAAGATGTACTTCTGATAGACTATTTGACTTCAGCAGATTAGCCACCTACACTAAAATTGTCAAGATCAGGTCTATCAGAGGTTTGGAAGCATAGTACAATTTTCACAAGAGATGTGCAAAGTAATATAAATCACATACTCATTTATGATAAATTAGAATGAGATCCATTCGTTGTTGTACTCACAAGTCTTCATCAGTACCCACATGACATTTTTAGCAGACTATATTCAATTTATGTGAATTCTGGGCCTTCAGTGTTGTCATTGTTACAGAGTAGCTTGAAAGATGGGGAAATATTGTTTTTCTTGTACAGGGAAACACCAGAAGTAAGTTACAGTGACTTTCTGAAGGTGAATTAAGGAAGAAGATTTTATCAGATGGTTTGTCAAGCCTATGTGGTCTACTCCAGGGTGGTACCCATCACAGAACATGCTATATGTACTCTGTTAACAGGTTAACAACGTCTGCCTAAGTAGCCTGTAAGGTTATGGTGGTAAATCCTTCTGGGTTCTTCCAGTACTCTCTGTTAGAGAAGGATACAGAGTCTGGAATACTGTGTAAGTAACATGAAACTCAGACTGGGCTCATTGTCCACTCATTATCCCTTTTCCAGTTCTAATCATCCACATTCTTTCTCCTGGGAGCTGGATTGTATATACTGGAGATCTACCAGTGAAGACATTAAATGAATGAGAGTTGCACTGGAAATGAGGCCAGGTTCCTTTCCCAGACTGCTGACTATCTGTTATGAAATCCTACAGAGATTAGTCAGATCTTCTTGGTATGGCATATTGGCCTCTTGGGCATCCCTTAAAGGGAAGATGGTCATTTATCTTTTTAGGTATCTCTGCTCATTCATAGCACTTGTGAAGTAATCTCACAAAGGCTGGGATTCTTGTTTGGAGAGGAGTGGGTGAGGGATAAAAAGTAGGTTGCTCTGCTTTGAATAAAACTTGATCTAGAGAAAGCTTGGGAAATACATTGTCTTTACTCCCATGGGGATCGTGTGCAGGACAGAAGAGGTAGACATTTCATTAGAGCTGGTGTGCAGATCCAATTTAACACCGTTGAGTTAAACACAGCACTTATGGAATGACCTTCTGAATAAAAAAAAAAAAAAAAAAAAAAAAAAAAAAAAAAACCAAAACAAACCCACATTGCAGATCATTTCCTCTTGTTAACACCTCTTGCCCACAATGATAAAAGGTATTAGAAAAAAGAAGGTATTAGAAAGCAAAAGCTGACAGGACTTTTTCTCCTACTCTTTCCAAAGAATCCTCTCAATGGTTAACTAACTGCAGTGAGAATTTCTAAGTCCAAAAGTGAATACACTTCTTATTTCTGTGTATGGCTGTACCAGTACAAGTCTACAGTGACTCTATTCAGGTCTCAGTGCACAAATTGGGGCCCATGAATTAGATGGTAAAGAAAAACTCTTGATAGGCAACCAGAGTTACCCAAGAGTGAATATGCCTTTTGCATCAAGTTCATAAACTCCTGCCATTTAAAGCAAAGGGCAAGACTTTACAATTGCAACCTCTGTTCCAGCTACGCGTGTTCTGTTGCTTAGATATAATATGTGCTGAATAATATATTTTCCAACCATCAAAGCAACCCCTAGGCCCTGTCCAGCAGAACTGACGTCAGAGGATTTGTTCAATCAAATACCCACTGATGGTAGTTCCTGTGGTTATATATAATGTTTATACTTCTCAGAGAAAAAAAAAAAAAACAAAAAAAAACCAACACATTATGATGCAGACTACAATCTCTCACATGCCTTCAATTACATTGATATTGACTACGAAGCACTCCTTATTCTCCTTGCTTCTGAGTGATGTTTTGAATTCAAATGGTGGAGTCCAGTCTTAACTTTGATGTTTCAAAAGCTTAAAAAGAAACTATAGAATCAGAAAAAAAAATCTAATTAAAAGAAAAACTGATGAGATCTGAAAAAAGTTGCAGGAGTCAGAAGAGAGGGGGAGGTAGGTACGTATTAAGAGCTTGCTTTTTACTCCAGAAGAAGTTCCCCCTTAAAGTAAAAATAAATAAATGAGAAGACTTTGTTTTTCAAATTCTGTTTTTTTAATGATAGTGAAGCAAAATTTGTGCAACTACATAGAAAAATAGAAAAATTCCAATTTAGAATTCCATCATGAAACGACACCATTCTAATTTCTCCAGGCCACGGTTTGTTAATATTCCACAAAGTCCCAGGATGCAACTATAAGACAGCATTCAAATCTATGAACATGAGGCAATCATGCTCAGCAGAGTATAACAATAATTATAATAGAGATTAAATAAAAATAATTAGAAAAAGTTCATCTAGTTTTGATGTATTAATTATTCTGACCCTGTTCTATTCAGAGTCTAATTATCTGGTTCAGTGAAAATGCCAAGATTTCTACGACTCATAAAAATTACATTCCAGTAATTATGTCAGCAAACTAAACAGTATTCATTTACCATGCCTTTTTATGCACACATTTGAATATGCTTTTTTAACTGTTTTTGCTCTTTGTTCCTATTCATGGGAAATAATACCTGTAGAGAAATTTGAAAGTCAGTAGCACTCTAAACGTAATGTGCAATTCTTGCTGATATTTTTCTTTTGTGAGGCTTCTGTAAGTCTCATATAACCTTTGTTTAAAAAACATGAATTAAAGTTCACTCTTCAGTTGTTTCAAAGAAGCATTTTGAAGTCTGTGCTGTTAAAAAAAAAAAAAAAAAAAAAAAAAAAAGAAAAAAAGTTTGAAGTGCCGACACAAAGCAGAATTTCCTTTCAAATAAGTTGGCCATAAAGGAGACTATAAACCAGCTCATCCCCACAATGACCATGGTGCAGTGTGGTCCTAGAGGGACAGATTCCCATCCTAGTCTGTCCCTTTTTTGCCTCATGCAAAGGCAAATAAAACGTGTAACACCAGCTAAACAATACCAGATGATAAAAATCACTGAAGCTCGACAGAATGTGAAAAAAAAAAAAATG
>VZRU01014682.1:327708-375944 GCA_013398155.1 Pedionomus torquatus | reverse complement strand
AAAGGAAAGGAAAAAAACTCACCCAAGGATTTAACCACAAATTTCACAACCAGGAGTATGTCTACAGGTATTTCATATCAATTACAGTGGCTGCTGATGAAAGAAAAATACAGTAAAAATAATCAGACTTGAAGGAAAACAGCAGTTGTATAGAATAAATAACTGGGAGACAGGGTTTGCAAAAAAACTTTGTAAGGAGGGGCTGCTCTTCCACAGGACCATGTTATCTTCCTGCGAAGTCCCATGCTTCTGAGTTAAAAGGACTCAGCTGCTCATGGGTGATATCAACCTTCAGCTGGATCAGCCCCAAAATGAGCCACCCAAGGATCAGACCACACTGTTTGCAGCCAGGACTGTGCATGCATAGGCAATTACTTTGGGAGAAAGTGATGAGAGAAAATGTAATGTAAACTCTGCACTCAGCCAATAAATCTTACAGTAGCCTAATTTTTCTAGGACTGATGCCTCAAGCAATACCTGTGTGGGCCGGAAAGGAAGGAAGGGAAAGAAAAAAAAAAAAAAAGAAAAAAAAGAGAAAAGAAGTCTTGAAGTTTCTAAAATTCCCTTATCCTGTTTATCAGAACGCTGTTGCTTCTCTTAAATTGTGACCTTTCCCTTGGGGATTTTACTTTCCAGATGAGGCTTCAAAGACTTTGGGTTACTGCAGGAGACATCCTTGCCCAAGAGTGGACTGGAAACATGTATTGTGATCAACGGCAACTACTTTCATGCTGTCAAAACAGAGTGTAAACCCTGAGTTAGCAGTTGTTGCCTGTTTTCAGGTGACTTCTGTAAATCTGACCAATGTCAGTTGCCTAAGGTTGAGGGAAAAAAAAAAGATTACCTTTTTTTGGGTCATATTCTCTACTTTCTGGTCAAGTATTGCCTATTCAACATTTCAAACAGATTACCAGCTCAGCTGCAACCCACTAATGATCATTATGCACACTGAAAAAGGAGCTAGTTACAGTCTTCAAGCTTATGATCCCTTTTCTGTACCGGGGAGCAATGTATGAAAAGACTTCATCTACCTCAGTCAATGAGGAACCCATTGTTTTTTAATAATACTCACCAGGGAGAGTAAAAACTGGCAAGGTGAAGAAATCATAACACCTCTGCAGAACTGAAGTTGTTTCTGCTTTGCAGAGAAGAAATTAAACAACTGTTCACTGTGTCCAAATTCCCCAACAGACTCTTTTTTTTCTCCCCAGAACCACTTTCTCATTATTTTTTTTTTCTTTAAACAAAACACAAAGTCTTCAGTTATTGACTTAGCAAGCATCTGGTTTCAGTCAGTAAAAGAAAAATTTCAATAGCCATTTTGAGAAAACGTTTGCTGAAAGTTTTTGCTAAATGGATTTTAAAATGCCATTTTTGTTTTGCTAGATTTTTTCAGATTCCTAGAAGGACTTTTGGCTTTTGCATTTAAATAGATTGTTCATGAGGAAAAAAATATCAAACAGGCAACAAATCCCCTGAGTTTAAGGTTAGTGATAATTTTCCCCAAGAAGGTGAGAAATCCCTTGCACCTCTCAGTAGATCATAAAGCATATGATGTTTTTTAAAACAATGTAGTTAACATTCATTTCATATTTGCACCATATTTATTTTTACTGAAATATGAAGCTGAATTGAAAGAATCCTCTTTCCTGTGCTAAGCCAAATTTTCTCTCGTTGCTATGGCTCTCACTACATCTCAAAATCACATACAGGGACAGTTAAATCAAAGGACAAGTCAGGCATCATAACTTATTATGCTATGATAACCCCTTGTGAGTATGAGCCCAAACTTGCATCAACTAACTACATTAATTCATATGTTTAATTAATAGAACTGTGCCTATATGGAAACTTATTGTGATTTTAAAACAGGATGCTTAACCCTGATTTGCTATTACGTTAGGTCAGAAAAAGCGCGATTTTTTTAATCAAGTCACATATATTCAAGTAGGAGGTGAATAGGAAATAAAACAATTCCAAAGTTTTGATCAGCTCTAATTTTCACCCAAGAAGGTGGAAATTGTTTACAGATTTTGTTGGGTTTGTTGTCACGTTGTAGTAAATTACTCAACTATTCCTTGGCCATCACGAATTTCCCCAGCCATCATGAATTACCTCAGCTATTCTGTGACTGTGGGATACTAGACAAAAAAATAACCTGCATAAAGTAAGTTATTTCTGTTAGTGGTTTTGCTGACAGAAGATGGTCCCACCTTTTTGTCCACATTTTTAGTTCTTTCCCTTACTCAACTTTGTTGTCTTCTATCATATAATAGTCATGTTACATGGTGAACAATAACATTTGGACTCAAATAAGTATTTTTAATTTTTTCATCATTTGTCATGACATTTTGACTGCTTATTTTTCAGCAAAATCTGTTGCTTTTTAATTATGGTCCACTATCAGTGGGAATTGCATGAAGATGGGAAAAGTAACTAGGATGGCTATAGTGGGGAAAGCATCTCTCAAGGCCCCCCAGCCTCCAGCAGGAAGGTCTGTTTAACCATCCCCAGGAGTTTTATGCACCAGCGGGGAGGAGAAAGACAAGGCAGTGCCTGAGCTTCAAGTTTGAAAATGTCATGGTGGATTTAGGTACCTAAATCCCTTTAATAACCCATCCCTAAGTGATTTGGCTGAGGTCATAAAGACATTTTACAACAAATCAGGGGAATGAAGCCCAGATGTGCTATTCCCCATACAGTCATCCTAACTCCTGTTCCAGGTTTCCCCTTTTCCCCTGAACTCAACAGAGATATGCCTGCTCTACCGTTGTAACCTTTTCCTAACATCTTTTAAGATGGGCAAAACTTTCAGCCTCCATCTTTGGTGGTTTAGAGCTTTAAGGACCATCAGAAAATTACCATGGGGGACAGGATTTGAAACAAAAACAACAACAACAACAGCGAACATGCAGAGGTTTGGGTTTTTTTTCTATTTCACTCCCAAGGCGAGGAATTTTTACAATACCCTTTGGAGTTCCCCTGGCCTCAGCATCAAACATAGAGTGCAGCAGCCAAGAACAGGCCCACACCCTGCACAACTTGCCAGCAATAATTAATTAACTAAGGAGCAAACAGCAGCAAATATTCCCTGCATAGGATCACACGGTTTCATTTGGTTACATTCCAGTGATTGGAGTGTCACTCCATCTCTTTGTATTGCTGCTTGGTTGTTGGGTTTTTTTCTATGTGTGGGTGGGTTTGGGTTTTTTTTGTTGTTGTTGTTGTTCTTGTTGTTGTTTTCCTTTAAATGAAAACTTAGAATCTGATTTAATAACCTAAATCTCGAAGCTGAGCCCCAGGAATGAGCATAGAAATCCAGCAGTTTAATCTCTCATAGCTTGCTAAACTTGAAAAATCTCGGTGGCCTTCCAACATCCTTCCAAACTGATTATTGCAGCTACTTCTTGACAGCAAGGGTTCTGCTCCTACAGTGAACACTTCTGGAAGCATTGCTCCTCAGAGGGTATTCTGGCACAGCTCCATCAAGAGAGGGACTTGTAAGGGACTTCAGCAGCGAGTTGTCAGTTCGTCTGATGCTGCTGCTAATAATGTTCTCCTGAAGCCACCAGTGCTCACCTCACTCTTGTCAAGACTTGGGAGCTCAGCTTGCATGTCACTCCTAACCCAAAAAGGGAATTACAAGTGATGTGTTTTTCTACTTATTTTGTTCACAGGGGTAGGTGTTTTCAAAGACCGTGAGCACAAAACATCATTGCCAAATTAGCAGTGGGTATAGAGGTCCCATTTTGTATCAAGACTCCCAAGCTAGAGCACACCCCACTGCCAAGGACCTCGATGACCCGGATTAATTTCTGTCCCCACGTCACATCTCTCATTTAACAGAGAGGCATCCCAACCAGGGGGTTATAAGGAGCAGCGCATCTCCTTCATGAGGGTTCACATCTCTTGCAAGATGCAGAGAACTGCGCTCCACAGCTTGCATCACTGTCCTCAGTCCCAGGAGCTCTGGTGTGATTAATTGATTTTGAGTGATTGTAAGAAAGGCACAGGATAAATTGGCAGAGGTGTTCTAAGGGCATAGATGATCTTAAACCTCCTGACTGAAGCCATTTGAGTTCGCAGACAATAATTCAATATTTCTGAAGCCCAAAATAAAAGTGCATCAAAGCAGCAGGGAAGCTGCAGTTACTGTCTCTGTATGAACTACTCCTGGAGTTCCCCCTTTCCTTGTCTCTCCAAGGTACGTGTTCCTGTGTGGATTTTGGCTATAAGGAGATCTTGATATGGCACTGCACTGTTTCATAACCTACTTAAGGCACTCATCTGGCATGAGGGGAGGGGGAGTTCGGGTTCTAGCCTGGAGGCCACTAAATATTTCAATACATGCTATTAAGTATTCAATGCAGTGGGAACTTGAGTCTCTCCTGTCGTTAAACTATAGATCTGTGTTTAACTGTGTTTTTCCTTTAACTGAATTGATGAAAAATCATGCAGAGTGAAAAAAAAATAACCTTAACCAGAAAGACTGTGGGACTTCACAACCTGGGTCACTTATCGACAGGGTGCTGAATATGGGTTAAAACAATTCCAAAGAGAGAAGAGATTAAATTAAGTTTCCCACTTTTTCAATAAGTAAACTAAATTTTGAAGTATTTTGGGAAAAAAAAAAAAAAGAATTGATGCTTTTATTTCATCTAGCTATAAAAAGAAGAATTTGGGCTGTCTAAATCAGAAAAGTTCTGGGATATGCAGCCTCAGTGTAGGAAGGTTTGCAAGCCCCAAGAATAGGTAGGAAATAAACAAACTTTCATGACAGCCATTTCTTCCTGGCAGAATTAAGCAGGGTTTTGCTGAATATGAAGGCTTCTGTTGCCTCTATTGATAGGCAATTAGAACTCCAGCTTGCAGGTAGCTACATTACAAATTGTCACCACGCTGCTCAGTGTTGTGATCCCCAAGTTCCCATAATAGATTGAGCTCCATGAATTAAAAAGAACATAATGAAGGGCAGAGTCATGTGCTTTGGCTTTTGTGCTCTGCAGAACAGTGAATGTAGCTATAGTGAAGACAGCAGAAAGAAACTGTGGTCACTTCCTTGTCAAGTCACACCAAATGTGTTGAGCAGGTGAGAATAAGGGGATGGAGTGCTTGACCTTCACCTTTAGTCTTGATCCTCCACGGAATCTAACCTGTATACTTATGCAGCAGCTTCTTGAGGTATGTTTATAAAATTGCCTCATCTTTTAGGAGTCCTTTTACATGGACTAAGGCCTTTAAAGGTTGTATTATTTCTTCAGCATGGCCACAGGCTCTACTAACAACCATTGGGATGTTCTCTATTGCCTGGACCTGCCTTTTGTATAATTGTTCTCATCCAGGCAAAGTGGTTATAAAACCATTAACAGTTCTAGAAAGCTCAGATTTGCTACATAATTCAGCTCCCAAATTTGGCCTTTCCTTTACTGATTACTCCATCTGTTAATGAGCATGAACCAGGTATCCATTCCTTTTTAAAACACTCATTGGACCAAGTCATATTTAAACACATTTTATAATATATAGCTTGTCTCGTCTTGACCAGATGTTTAAATGCAAAAGAGCTAAGCAAATGAACACGGCTTTAGGTGCATGCTGATAGGCTGAAGAAAGACTTAGTCACATAATGAAAGTGGCCAGAATTCACTCAATGAGGCATTCTTGGGAAACCTGCCCCGGCTGTAGGTGTAGCATTTGAAAATCTAGCTTTTGTGGTTGCACTTTATTAAACTTTGTTTCCTATCTGTGCAGTGTGAGTGCAGGTTACTTATGGAGAAGAGAGCGAAATATTCTTTCATTCTCACTAAAAATTAGGCAGGGGAGCTCCTTTTGCTTAGTTTTGATCCCAGCTCCTTTCCCGTGTTTGCCATGGCTCCCCCTCATTGTTCCTGAGTTAAATTTCAAGTGATGGCACATATGGAAGATTTCCCAGACCAGACTTATCAGGGGATGTGTTTGCAAGGAATTTCAGACTAACCTAAGGACCCATCATCCCAGTGCAGGAAACAAAGAAAGAAAAGGGAAAACATTTAGAGTTGTCTTCAGTGCCGTGCATTGCTTACGGGGGAAGGTTTGGCAGCCAAATGTCAAACTTGTTTCAATTAAAAGGTGAATGATAACAGGGGGAAAAAAAAAAGGAAAGGAAAAAAAAATGAGGAGGATAGAGTTTTCTGGAAAGGAAAGCATCAGGCTATAGTCTTTCCTTCTGCTTTTGCTGGGCTCTTTATTTACTTATTTATCATCAATTAATTAGCAGCACTGCAGAAACACTAGCTCCCAAACAGCTTGCCACTTGTGCTCAGAGTAAATACCCAGTACACACAATGTAATTAAAAATGTAAATAATACTATCGTCAAATACTAGCTTATGTGTCAGTAGAAAGGACACTGCAGGACTCGGGAGAGGGAATAACAACAGTGATCTGAAGGCTACAGATCTGCTCATTGTGTGTGTTGACCATAGGGTAACACGTGGGTCTAATCTATTTACTCATCATGGTAGTACCTCATTGTTGATCACCATCAATATGCACACTGAGCACTAGCCAAAAAGAGAGCAGCCACTGTTGTCATGGTGATGTTGTGAAAAGAGGCAGCGAAGAAAGCTCATCCAGTTACAGGAGCGGTGGCTGGGGGCTTGGGAAACGTTGGTTAGCATCCCTCCCCTGTCACAGAGCTTTGAATAGGACACCGGCAGCTCACTCATTGGCTTGAATGCCATTCATTTCTTTGAAAGAGGCATTTAAATACTTTGGAGAGTCCTGCCTCAGTTCCCCATCTTTACTACCTCACTACTCACCAGCATCTTGACTACTGTGGTGTCTACGAGAATGTATATTTTTTCCCAATTCATCTCTATGTAAGATGTCCTTCTCATGTCAATTCTTAGATTTCTAATTGATATAATCTTTTCCCTTGAATAGGAGGACTAATATCCACTGTCGTCTCATAGTGACTTTTAATAATTTGCCAGAACACGACTATTTTAATTGCAAACTTCAACCTCCTGGCTTATAAATATTTTGAAGGATGCAGTCTGACACATTTTGACAGATACATATGCACAGAATGTGATTAGAGATTTCTCACCCCCATCCCTCCCTAGAAAATATGGTTAAAAAAGGGGGGAAATGGGTTTCTCAAATTAGTCATTATGAGTGAGGATCTGCTGAAACCTCATTAGGCCTCATAAAAGTTAATGCTGCTGGGACTCTGATTTTGATAGGATTTGGGACTGACAGGAAAGCTGAGGGTATAAAATACAGTGTGTGCCACCATCAAGTGGAGAATAAAAATGTGATATGATTCCAGTGTCACGACTCATTCTTTGCCATGAGGTGAGAGCACCACAAGTCTTTTTTACTTCGGTCTTGCACCAGCCCTGCTGTAGAGGTGAGCCCTGCCAACTGCTTCTCCCACGTTGACCTCAACGTCTTGCAGAGTGAAGGATGAAAAAGTCTTAGCTCTTTGCTCCTTACTGAAGCTAGGATTCAGATAGGTCACAAACCACACAGCCCGGTGGTCCTGTAGGTAGCGTGTAGAATTGCCGAGGCCCAAAATATCATCGGCCCACAGCTCATCCTGTTGAAACAGGCTGCAGAGCTGTGTCTGTTTGTCCACGTGAGGAAACAAGAACTCCCCCAAGGAACTGCAGACATGCATTGGCCTAAGAAGGGACTCCTGTGCAACAAAGTGTGATGGTCCTCCCCCAACACAGCAGGACTCCTCTCAGCCTTAAGACCTGGTTCACCTTCAGCTCAGATGATAGGTTAGAATGCACTGCTTAAATTACCTTGCTCTTTCAAGAAAAAATGTAACTGCTTCCAGAGGAGGAAACCATACCCTGTGTGCGACCACAGAAGCCAAATTCTGTGTGGGAGGATCCACAGGCTTTGAAAATACTAAGGAACAGCTCTGTGGTAGCATTTCCGCAGTGCTATGGAGCTCATAGTTAGTACCTGAGATAATACTTATTGTGTTGATACTGATTTGTATAAGGTGGCCTACACTGAACACTGCTCTGAGACAGCTTCCATAGCTGGGCACTGGCTTGTCCCTGCCCTCCAGCCACTTGCTATGGAGAAGAGGTTCCTACTGAACACTCCCTCCTTGTCATAAACACAGGCCAGCTCTTCTTCATGACCCTGGCAAAATACAGAAATTACAAACGTTCAAGTGAAAATTTCCTTGTAGACCTCCTTTCAGTACAGTGACATTTCATTCCCCATCCTCAAGGAGAAAAATCTTGTTTTATTCTTTTCCTGACCGAGTTTGGTTTTTTTCTGCCCTAAAGAAAATGCCGTACAGAGGGACCTGGACAGGCTTGAGAGGTGGGCTAGTGCAAACCTCATGAAGGTCAACCAAGTCAAGTGCAGGATCTTGCTCCNTGAGAGAGCTGGGGCTGTTCAGCCTGGAGAAAAGAAGGCTCCGGGGAGACCTTCTAGCGGCCTTCCAGTATCTGAAGGGAGCCTACAACTATCTGAAGAGATCTGGAGAGGGACTCTTTGTCAGGAAGTATAGTGATAGGACAAAGGGTAATGGTTTTAAATTGGAAGAGGGGAGATTTAGATTAGATCTCAGGAAGAAATTCTTTCCTGTGATGGTGGTGAGGCACTGGAACAGGTTGCCCAGAGAAGTTGTGGCTGCCCCGTCCCTGGAGGTGTTTAAGACCAGGCTGGATGGGGCTTTGAGCAACCTGGTCTACTGCAAGGAGTCCCTGTCTGTGGCAGGGGGGTTGGAATACAGTGATCTTTAAGGTCCCTTCCAACTGTAATGATTCTATGACTCTATGATACTATGATTCTATAAAGAGCTGTGAAACCTTGTTGCTGCAGATCTACCCAACATATATAGGAAACCAAATAAAATGGATGGTGTGCATTTCCACAGCAGCAACCATAGATTTAGTACTTTGGAAGAAAAAAAGATCACAGCGGAGCATTATTATCTTTCTATAATTAAGTTGTTGAACATGATTCCCATATAATCAACAAAAAAATTTAAAATGAGCAGTGTATTTTCTGCGCAGTAGGTTATTTCTGTAAAGTGACATCACCTGGCATGAACAGCAGCAGCAAAAGGTTTACTTCAATCTTCTTTTTTTCATTTCAGATCTCATCACAAATTAAAGGTGCTTTTCCACCCTTAACATAAACTATATTTTTATTTAGAATATAAAAAGTTCCCCTTTAAACTCATGAAACCATCTCCTTGTGTTACGACGTAAGGTTCTGAGAAACTGTCTTTCTTTGTCACTGGGATGTTCATCCCCTCCCAGCTGCTCAGTCCTTACAGATGAGCAATTGCCATTGCTGTTAGCCCACTGTCTCACAGGAGGTGTCTTTAAGCCCATTTGTAATGCATATATACAGATGTGTGTGTGTGTGTGTGTGTGTATAAAGCTTTTAATCCAGTGCATTCAGTCTCTGATTGGGGCCACTATTTGCAACTATGACATTAAACAGTAATAATGATAAGCAAGCTAAGATATATAGAAGAAAAAGAAAAAGAGCTTTGAAGGGAGGTCTGCAAGATTAACAAAATCATTTTTTTTCCATTCCTTAATGCAATCTTAATTTAATATTTTGGTCAGGGAGGGATTTGTGCACAAATCTTTGCTTTGTTTATGCAGGGTTTTCAGATCATTAACATTGTTCTTTGATAGTATTTTTTTCTAAACTGAGGGCACTAAATAAGTGTTTTGCTAACAAACCCCATGGAAAGGCTTCTTTTGGTTTAGCAGGTTTGTGCTAGCTTCCTTAGAAAATGAAAGGTATCTTTAAAAAGCTTAGAATTTGTTTTTTATATCATTGTATTGATCAAAAAAATATGGCCCATGATTCATTTTAGATACCGCCCAAATTAAATTATACATATTAAAATGTTTGTCTTGGTTTACTCTACACATCAGGAGAAAAAATCAAATTATGGTGTCTGCTCAGGGCCTTCCCATGATTTCTTGAAATTTTAATTAATAAATAAAGTAAGCCAGAAATGACTATGAGGTTTACTTGTTTGTAGACTGCTCCCTGAGATACATCATTTGAATACTGATTTGTTTTTACTGTGAAACAGCAGGAGGATTTTTTTATTTCTTGTTGAAAAATAAAACGGTACATTTAGTTACTTACATGCATGTAAAATCTTTCTTCTTCTGCTTTGACAATAGCATTCCTACTTTTCCTTTCAGTTTTTTTCCTTGTGCTGTTTATATGCCATATTACACTCTCTAATTTCCTTTTATCTTTTCTTTATTTTGCAATGTCTCAGTACATGTCTCTTTAAGACAAGTTAATTTAGTCAATTACTCCAGTTTGGTTTCAGATAAAATCTTTAATTTATCCAGGCCCCTCTTTATTCTTTCTAAGATCCTCTTTCCATTAATTTCATGAAACATTCTAATTCTCCATTTTAGGAAAAAGCTAATTTCACTCACTTGCACAGACTTCCTCAGTCTTTTTCCTCTATTGCATGTTTTACTTAAACGAAAGCATGTGGGGATTGCTGATGCTTTTACATACACACAGCAGTTTTCCTTTCCTGCACTACCTGAAAAGCAGACACAGGTCCATTTGCCTCCTCCTGCATCTTTGTACAACAGGGAAAATGGCGAGTTCCCAAAAAGATGAGAAATTCTTCCTAGCCAAGGATGAGAGGACCCATGTGCCACACAGTCCCTGCAACCATGCCTTGACCTGCAAAGGTACCCCTGAGTGGTGTGGTAGAGAGGATAGTTGTTTGGGACTGGATGGGACACTGGTGGGACACAACTGTTGCCACCAATAGAATCATAGAATCACAGAATCCTCCAGGGCGAAAGGGACTTCCAAAGGTCATCTAGTCTGACCTCCCCGCAGTCGCATGGACACCCTCAACTAGACCAGGTTGCCCAGGGCCTCGTTGAGCCTTGCCTTGAATATCTCCAAGGAAGGGTCCTCAACCACCTCCCTGGGCAACCTGTTCCAGTGCTCAACCACCCTCAGAGTAAAGAATTTTTTTGTAATATTCAACTTAAATCTACAGCATGAAGAGGCAAGTATGTCATGTAGCCATGCTGGGACTTCTCCAGTATTGGATACAGAGGCTGCAAAACTGTATTAAAGCTTCTTCTCTTACTTAGGATTTTGTTTTCTGTGGGTATTTCACATCCTGGTCATTCCCTGGGCTCATCCAGGGACTTGTTTTACCTCCTCCAGCAAGTTGCTCCTGAGCCTCATTTTCCTCATTTATGAAGTGGAGAAGATAAACCCATTGCAAAACAACTTGACCACCAATAACACCAAAGGGCATGAAGCAATGAAAAGGCAGAGATTGGTCATTAAATTAAGTAATTGTATTGCTTCAGAAACACCTTTCCTCATTTAGTACTTTTCTTGCTCATCTCACTCCTTGGTAGCTTCTGTTAAATGGTGTTAGAAACAAAGATTACCATGTGAAAAGTCTCTAGCTACAGTCCCCTCATACTATCACAGTAATAAAAAAGTGTAAAGTTCTACTATATTTGTGCAGAAGTGATTCCTGCTATGCCCCACAGGTGCACAGAAACTGCATCAGGATCTGAACTTGTTAAAACTCAATCAAAACAAACAAACAAATAAATAAATAAATAAAGCCAACAACAACAACAACAAAAAAAAAAACAGCCCGTGAAAGTTTTCAGGTGGGGCATCAAGCTGACCAGAAATCTCACTTTGAACCTGAGAAGATGGAAATGGGTTGGTGGCTACAATGCTCAAAACCTGGAGGATGTGGAGGACTTTAGAGAGATGTTAATTGATACCAAAAAGAACACTTAAATTTCTGGCACTGTGGATGAAAATGTATCCTTCAAATCTAGGAATAAAGAAAAAGAAAAACTGTATCATTCAGCAAAATGCATCAGTTTTACTAAGAAAAAAATTACAATTTTTGCAGAATTTAAAGAAAATAAATAATCAAAAACCCCCAGAAGACATCAGAAAAAATGGTGTACATTTTGAAATGGTAGCATGCTACCTCATGGGAGATGTATTTTGGATTGTCTTCTGCTCTCCATCTTTGAAAGTGAGTCTCGTGATCCAAATTATGTTTTTGATAGACTACTTCTCTGTATTGAAAATGTGTCAAGGCCTGGGATTTCATACAGCAGGGTGAAAAAGAACCCCAAAATGTACTACAAAAGATTGTTCAACTACACTCGGCAAAGTATTGGGAAAAAGTGGTCCAGATCCTCAGCTGTAGGATAGCAGGGAATTTTAGGCTAAATCCATAAATTCTAAATCCTAATTTAAAAATTCTAAATTAAAAATTCTAAATTAAAAATTCTAAATCCTAAAATCCTAATTGTTTCAGTCAAGCTGTGTTTACAAATACAAAATCCCTCTCTTTCTGTGCAGCATATTGACCTGAACTCCCCTAAATTAAACCCATTTTTGTGAAGGCACTTCAAAAAGCAACCTCCTTATAGAATACCACCAATTTGAACTACATTTGCAGAGATAACCCCATCACGGTGGACTCACATTTGGAATAATATTTACATATTCAATTTTTTCTATCATGAAATGCTCTATCAACTGTTACATTCCAATAACCATGAACGTAAATGAGTGCAGACTTCAAATGGACAATCATTAACCTATGCTGTAATGATTATACAACATCCTTCAAATACTGAATGTTTCGAATGTGATCAAGTGATTCTTTCTTGTTATTTTGACTTTCATACTAATTATTAAACTTTAATTACCCATTATGGGTAATTATTAATATTTATTGCACATTATTGTCATTGTTCATGGGCCTTTATAAAAGGAACTATACCTGATATAGAGAAAAACCCATTAAATTAAATATTCATTTACATGTTTTTGCAGCAACCTATTTTTAAAACAAATGGGCATGAGTCTGTTTTTCTATTAGTTGTTATGTTTATAAATACTGATTTAATTCCCATTACTCTTCTTGACTACACTTCTGTGACTTTCTATACCTTTCTCTATAAGCATTTTCTCCCTTGTTAAGATGACAAATGCGAACAGAAGAAAAAACTGTTGTTAGAAAAACAAGCAAACAAAAAGTTTCTACCAGTCACTTTAGCTCTGAAAGTTATTGCCAACGCTTTTATGTCAAGTCAGAATTAAGACATGCAAGTACAGGGTGCTTAATAAATAAATAAACACACAAATAAATAAATGAAAAACTATTAGATGCATTATTTTGCTCTAAAAATTGAGACAGGATAAAGCAAAGTTACTTTTCAGGGAGCACACACAGCTTAGCACATTTTTAACATGCTTAAACATAACAAGGTGCCCAGTAGGATACTAAAAAGTTTCTGTGCTTTGCTCAAAGCCAGGTTTTTTTTGCTGTCACAGGGTTTGGCGTTGAGGGTGAATGCAGACCTTCAGCAGGACATCTATTGCCCACAGAACAGAACCCATCAAAGCCAGAAAAACACCTGGAAGCTGCCCAGAGGTGGTTATTAGGATACACCAGGGGCTTCTTATATCTCAAACCCATCCCCTCTCTGGAGCATATTTTACTCAAAGATGCAAAGAATAATTTCCCAACACCTCAGTTTTTTTTGGAGACGCCTGCATCTTTATTTTCAAAGTCTGTGTGGTGCTGGATTCCTCTTTCCTTTTGGAGGACAGCTAGAAGTGTTTCAAAGTTGAGATATCCACCATGCAAGCACATAAACTAAGTCTCTTTGCAATTTTGGAGAGTTTGAGGAGACTTATACCAGCAGTTCATAACATATTCAGGGGCTGGTGAAGAGGGGAAAGTCATTACTCATCCCCAAGCCCCTTGATTTCCAAAGACTGGTCTCTCTTGAAGGTGTTGCATCTTATAAATGGCAGATTTATTGACCCAGAAAGAGAGCTAGCAAGGAGCACAAGAACTTAGCCTTTTTCATGGGATGATTAATGTTAGCGATGGAAGCTTTTCCTTTCTGTCTTTTTAAAAGGCCTTCAGAGTGGTGCCATTGTGAGGAGATGTAGCAGACCTCCTAGGAAGTGGAGGATGTCTCTTTGGTTTCACGCAGAAAGACACAAGGCTTGATGCCAGATTTTCTATTTCCATGTACTCAAAGAGGTTTGGTGTATGAAAAGTATTAGCATTACTTTTCCTCAAATAGCACTTTTAAATTATTTTTTTTTAAAGAAAATACATGAATACATGTATTAAGAAGAACATTTCCAAAATAAGAACCTTGTAGCTCTGAGTCAGAGTTGAAGCAGAACAAAGGGGTTTCAAGAACTGTCTTTATCCTGTATGGGAAGGATAGACCTGCTGCAGGATTCACAATCCAGGGCTGTGGATGCCGCTGTGATGGCGAGCACTCTCAGAGTTAACAGTTGCAGTGCCCAGCGTCACAGCTCCACAATTTTTGAAGGATGAGTAATGGGGAAAAGTGTTTGGAGTCCCACATGAGGTTTTAACCCAGTGATTACAGCTTTGGTGTCTGTGTCTTGAGGCAGAAGTGTACAGAGTGTACTCAATGTGGTGACCATGTCAAAGAAAAAGTCAAAACTTCAGAAGAATTAAGAACAATGTGCCCTTTGTAAATAACTGCTGCATGTGACCTTAGGCTTCCAGAAATTATAAATGTGATTAGAACATGAGCTTGTGAATCGGACTCCCAACCCAGCTGGCATTGAATGAGTGAGTTGCAGAGTGGAAGGGAGCTTTCTGGCCCACCAAGTCTCACCTAGCCCAGCTTGGTGAGACTTGCTTTGCTGCAGTAACTAGTAGGAATGAGAGGAGATGTCCAGACAACAGAGCCAGATTGCAGAGGAACACCCTTTTTCCTTTTTCCAACACCCTCACAAAAGCTGTGAAAACCCTGTTGGCTGTCATCCTCTTTCTGCTCTTCACCCAACCCCAGACTGGCATCTCTTTTTGTCTCTGCTGTGTGTGTGCTTGTACACAACTGGATTAACCAGAAAAAAAACATGTGACTGTACTCACAGGGACAGAGAGGGTTTATAGGTCCAGGGACAGAGACCTCAATGGGTCAACCAGGAGATGAAACACACCAAGGTATCAGATCTATGGGGTGAACAAAAGCCATGCTACAGAAGGTGAACAGACCAACAAGCAGGTTGATATTTGGAGGACTAGATTGAGATAGTGGGGTAATACAGCAGGCTTAGGCCAGGACAAAGCTTTGCAAACAGTATCATGCCCTTTTTACTTTGTTTAAAAGTCAAAAGGGCAAAGTGACAACACAAATGTCCCTGGCCAGACTTTGGGGTAACACATAGGGTTCAGAATTGTTCTGGCCATCTTGAAAAAAAATCACCAAAACTGTGCTGTAAATTCTTTGAGCTCTTTTATTCAAGGACAGTCCTTTAAATGTTCATTGCTTTTGGCCTTTCGCAGTGTGCTGACAGTGTCTCCAGTTGAAGGTTGACGTAGTTCAGTGCCACCATCCTGTGTCCTACTGGTACCTATTCTCCAGCAGGACCAAGCTCAGGGCGTCTTCACTCAGTTCAAATACAAATTCAAAACTCAGCCTCAGCCCCAGACCTGACCACTACACACTTGCTGAAACCATTCCCAGCAGGAGAGTTCATATTTTGAATGTTTATAAAAAGTGAGCACAAAATGGTGTCTGTGTGTGAGTGTGTGTGTGTTTGTGTATGCAATTTAAATGAATTTTACAGCTGATTTTGACCAATAGTAGACAAAATAAGTTTTTGCAGCATCTCCTCTTGTACGTTGTGAAGCCTTTTCAGAAGTGTATCACACATTCATTTCCACTGCTCTGATATGACTTTAGACCCCAAGTAGAATGAGTCATACGTAACAGCTTCACCACTTTAAAGGATATGACCCATATTGGGAAAAATTGGTCCTGTGCCTTCTAATCCTAAAATAGGTATATCCTCCATGGTTTTATTTAAACCTCACATAATCAGATGCCATATTTTGGTTTGAAAAGCCTTGGTTTTCTGTGCATAGCTGGATTTCTCCTGCTCCCCTAGAAGCCCGTAAGAATGTCGATTTGAAGCAAAGCACAGTCAGCATACAAGGAGGCAGGAGCAGCATCTGGTTTATACACACTTACATGCATTCTGATATCATTCGTACAGGTTCGTGTAAAAATTAATCTCAGGATTTACTTCCAAATAGTCCAAATCCCTCTTTGCCTTTAAGATAGGCTCCACCATGCCTGTTCAGGTTTCCAGGTATCATTTAAGAATGTGAAGTGTTCCTGCAACAAGAGGCAGAACAGCTAAACCTGCTCCTGAAATAAATGACCCCAGCTCGACTGCACAGCAGAGCTGGCCATTGGACTTGACCTGGATGTATATTCACCTGTTTTCTGAGGGCAGAGGGTCAATATTTTATTGTGTTTTGTTGTTTTCTTTAAATATCATTCTGGTTGAAATCCAAGTGAAATGTATTAAAAGTAATGAATGCGTATCACCAAAAAAAAAAAAAAAAAATCTGCAGAGGTGTAATCTTTGACCTGGTTTCTCTAAAAATGTGCAAGGGATATTTCTATGAACACAGCGGGATTTTTACAGCTCACATTTCTGCTCCGTGGTGCTCTCAGAGGGGCAAACTGCATAGAAAAACATTAGATGCTCGATTAGATAATAGCATTAGCATTTAAGATAAACTTTCCTTTCTTCACAAAGATAAACCCTCATTATTTAAAATGTGTTTCATCCTCTGGTTCCTCCATAGGAGATACTTCTGCAAGCTACCTGCCAATAGCAATTAAAGCTTAGTTTGCAAGAAAAGCGGGTTTAATTGCCAAAGCACTATTTATAGGAAGTCTCCCATGAGGATTACTGAGCTGCAAGAATGCAGATTAAGCAAAATGAGGGCAGCAGGGAATGTGATGCACTTTGGCTAAACAGCTCTGTCAGGCTCAGTAGGTGTGGGTGCCGTCACAGCGCCAGTGACAGCCTGACGCTGCTTCCCCCACCCAGCGCTGGCGGTGTTAGACACTGAGCAGTGTGACAACGTGTCCTCAGAAATGTCATAGCAAAGCATCTTCTCTCTCCAGGTATTTACCCCCCTCCCCTCACCACCTGATAACTGTCATAGCCAAGAAATTCATTCTTGGGGGTTGGCTTGCTTTGGGAGTTGGGTGATTGTGGTTGTCCCCAACCCAAAAAGATGCACAGGGAGCCACCAGTTCTGCCCCCAAAACAGCTGGTAGACTTCAGGTGAGGGGATTCATGCTGCATTTCACTGTGGGCCATGCAGCAGCACATGGGTGAGTTTATCTCCTGCCTTAGTATTATCCAGAAAACAAAGAATAACATGACAGGTAATAAGAGACAACCTCAGTGAGCCCAGGGGTAAAAGTAAGGGCTTCTTCAGTTCTCTGTCGCTGCCTGTCTTCCCCATCCCCCTCTTCATGCAGAGCAAAAATTGGACTGTGCAAAAGGGGGTTCATAACATCATAGGATGGTTTGGGTTGGAAGGGACCTTTAAAGGTCATCTAGTTCAACACCTCTCTCATGAGCAGGGACATCTTCAACTATACCAGGTTGCCGTCCAACCTGGCCTGAATGTTTCCAGGGATGGGGCATCTCCTACTTCTCTGAGCAATCACCCAGTGCCCCACCACCTCAATTTCTTCTTTACATCTTGTCTAAATTGGTCTTCTTTTAGTTTAAAACCATTACCCCTCATCCTATCACAATAGATGTACTTGATGTCCTCTCTGCCTTTACTTCTGAGCCTCTTCAGCGACTCCTTTTTACCCACAGAGTTCACCTGGCCCATTTGACTTCTCAAACAATATCTTCCCTTCATTCAGGTGGAAGCCTGCTGGGAAAAATGGGAAATGTTATGCTTTGCTGTCAGTTCTTCATAATCTTCATTATTATTATCATCATCATCATCCAGTTGAACAAGAAGATAAATGTAGGGACATTTTGGCAAAGCAGGAACTGAAAATATAAATATCTTGGCCTACCATTGATTAAGATCAAATATTTTACTGAACTTTAAAATGGTTTCTAATTGTTTAAATACTTTTTTAAGTTTTTTTAACAGTCTTAGATAAAAATTTGTGGTAGTTAATTATTAAAAGTCAAAATAAATTATTTCATTTTTTCAAGATATTTTCAGCTTTGGTTAATGAATAATTTAGCTCATCTGACACAAATTCACAGGAAAATAGATGTTGTCAAACCTACATTTTCATCGAAGGAGTTCCAGCTGGAAAATTACATCCTGCTCTGATTAAATCCCTCATTAAGATTCAGGTCTTTTCTGTCAGTAAATCAGTAATCTGGTAAAAAAAGTTTAATATCCTCATATTCCTTGTTGGCTTGTCTGTGTCCATCTTATTCTACCTTTTTTCATGCTCTAAACTCCTTGCAATGGGGATTGTGTTCATAACGCAGTCCACAATTTACCCTGTTCCCAGAGCTCTGTCACTGCCTATTAACTCTTACACTCCCTGAGCTGCAAATGCCATACTTTTTGCAATGATGACAATACAACAACATCATCATGACATTTCATCTATTTTCAGGCTTTTGTATTGCCCAAGCATATGCTTGGACCTAATCTAAATTTAAAGATTTCTCTGTAGCTGCAGAAGTTTGACAGCTCTGTTTATGTTCATTTTTAAGGAAAATTGAGTGGTGTGTCCAAATGCCTTGATTGTTGGAGTCAGGGCTTTGGAAAAAAAAAAAAGAAAACACACAGGGAAAGAATTAGACTGAACAAAGGTTTTCCACATGTATGTATCTGTAGGAGGACAAGCTGTCTAAGCTTCTGTTATACTCCATCGAGATGATAACCTGTTGAAAATCAGCAAGACCAACAGCAAAAGCTCACAATACCATCGGGCTTCATGTTTTATTTCATTTCTACTCTGCCTTTGAGCAGATGCAACATCTTATGTGGTAACATGGCACCACATGATTCTTTTGTAACTATCTACAAGAAACGGTTCTATGCATGTTATGTAGAGTGGGACAACAAATGTCCCTGTTTTGCCTTGCCGAAAACCACCTCAGCCAGAGCCCCCCATCTATCCTAATCAGTGCAAGTTACTGTAACAATTTCATGCTGAATCAGGAGAGATATTTAATGACGTAGATACAGAAATACTTAAAATAACAGGTCTTGGAAGCCAAATTCTTAGAGGGGTGATCCATTTTTCTGCCATTTTTACCTGGGGCAATCTGGGCAATGGAGTATATCTATGCTCATGAAGCGAAGCAAGGACTGAGTGTCTGTGAGTGAGAGAAGAATATTGGATCTTGCATCACTCAGTATTTCAACATACTAAAGTATGTCACTTACAGTTTTTCGCAAACATTCATTCTTCTCCTTATTTCTCTTTATTTCTTCCATCTTTTAAGAACTTCTTTCTCAAAGGGATCAATGGAAAGAGTTCCACCGACTCTCACTGACTTTAAATCTAGTTTCAGAACCATAGATGAGCCCACACTGAGTTCAGGAGCCTCCTAACTTTGAAGCGTGAGGATATCCAGATCTGATCAAGGCTTGGCTCCTTCTCATTCGAAATAGTTCTGTATTTTCCCATCCTTCTGACTGGATCTTTGTTCTTAGCTGGCAGAGGGACAACGTGGTGATGCAGAGCTGAACCACACTCCCCAAACAGAAGGCCAACAAAAAACAGGGTCTGCCTCTTCGGCTGACTCACAAGCACCAGGAACAAACTGTAACACGACGGTTTCGAGGGGGAGCATTTTGCTCAGAACCCTATGAACTGTGCTCTCTGTTGACTGTGTTCTTGCCAAGGATTATCACTTCTAATTAATCTAAGACAGGAGGAGAACTATTTTTTAAACAGACCTCAAAAATGATTATTTTTAAGGCTGGTAAATCTATGCTAGCCAGTTATTGGTGCCATGTTCGGAAGCTCAGACAGAGCTAAATTATGCTTCAGATTAATGTATTGAGCAGTTCAGAGGTTAGACAAACAGCTGTTTCTCAAGCAGGCACACTACAAAGCTTAACTGTTCATTGGAAGGGCATATACAGCCTAGCTAAAGTCCCAGTGGGCTAACTTTTATTTGTTTCTGATTGGGAGATATCCAAAGCTGACTCCATGCTACTGATGACCTCCCTTAGCAGGGGCAGAAAGTTGAACCTCTGGAGCCAGTGTGATTTTACCAGTCTCTGGGAAAAAAACACAACAAATCTTCAGTGACTCTGAGATAATCTGCAAAATGTTGCACTTTCAGAAGTGAGCTTTAAAAAAATCCTGGAAAAAAAAAAAATGTAAATATAGATAGACTACATGGAAAAACCACACAAAATCCCTGAATGAAACATTGCTTGGGACATTTTGCAAAGATGTTAGTTAGGCAAGAGCAACTATTTCTCTGAAAGTGGCTATATGTGACATGCATGCTGAATAAAGTATATTCTAAATGCCAGATTACTCAGTGGGAAACGCACAACACACACGGTTTAGTTATCTGATCTCATTGTAAGTATTTCTGCAAAATACCGAGATCCTCATTCAGAGCAGCAGATACACACTTCAGAACAATGTTTAAATGTTTACTTTGTCTAAAAGAACTGGTTATATGAGGAAAAAAAAAAAAAAAAGAAGAAAAAAAGGCAAAAAAACCACCCAAAACAAAACCCAAACTAAACTGGAATATCATTTATAAAAAGCCCGAATTAGTGGATTCAGTGACAAGTCCTATTAGTTTTAATGAGTTATTTGATCCCCACCTGACATAGATTTGCTCCTTCAACCTCATGGGAAACATTCACATGATATATGTTAGACATCTTCCTTCCACCTAATATTTAAAGAATTGCATATCTAGTGCTCCAGAAGTGCCTCCATTCACTATTTTGTTGGGGAAAAAAAAAGTAGGCTAAGCTTGGTAGACTGGACCTGACTCGATAGTAACTCTGGAGTATTTTGGAACTTCATGGATACACCCTCAGAAGACTTCAGTGCAGTAAAACATTTTCTGTGACCTGTAATGACTTTTCTGATGGTTTTCCAGCCATTACCCAGTCTGATCCAAATGTGATGAGATGGGACTAGATCATACCCCTGGACACTTTCATTTAGGAAACACCATAACATTCATGAAGTGATCTCTACTGATCACTATGAAAAGGCATCAGTCCAGAGAATCAGAACATATTTCAGCCTGTATGCTGAAGTGAGGCAAAAGAAACCTATCCCACTCAAACATTGCACCTCTAAAACTGTTTATATACTTAATTGAGGTGCATGATAGAGGACCTTGCAAAGTATGTTTCCAGTTTTATAGTCTTGAGACAACGTAACAGTGTTTATTGGCTTCCTCAAAGTGTTATTGGTAACTCTACTTTCTCACCGCTCAGTTCATAGCCTTTTCAGTGCCATGTTGCAGTTCACCATGCATAGATGGCAGCCTCTTTGCCAGCTCAGCAGCCTTCAAGACTTTGGTGAGAGCATGGACTGTGTTTGAGGAGATTAGACTGCAACTGCTCTATCTAAATTGGTGGGACAGCAGAGGGCTTGATCCAAACTCCCACAGACCTACACTGTCTGCCTTTTAGATCCTACTTGAGCAGAAGACAGTGCAGATACAACTCTTACAAGTCAACTCAGCTGCTCAAGCTCAAGTCTACTAGAAGTCATAAAGCTTAAAGAATTCGATATGTTTTCCGTACATGAGCAGCATATCAGTTTTCCATCCAGGTAGTCTCTTGTCAGAGTAATGGACCATTAAGGAACACCATGCTGCAGTTGGATGCGTGTCTGCAGCATCCTTTCCATCAAGAGGTCACCAAGAGGTCTAATGGGGGGTTCGGTATGACCATATGACTCTGCTGGGGTGGACTGGAAAGCCTCTTGTATCTAAAAAGCAAGTAACACAGAGACAATTCATACTGAGAAATCCAGGGGGAATAACTGGTTATTAGTTCACGTCTTGTGGGCAGTATGGAAGAAGTGAGTCATTACAAAGGATAAAGTCAAATTGCAACCGGCTTTACTTTTATATTGATAACATCTATTGCTAAATTATAACAATAACAGTGACGTTATCTTGAGAAAAGTGCTTCAAAGTGCCACTTCCCATCTTATTTGTGCTTTGCACTGAGAGGAACACTAGTCATCTAGCCAAAGCATAGAAGAGATGTGGGTTTGATTCCTGGTCATGCTACAAGCTTCCTGTTTTGCCTTGGGCAAGTCCCTAAATCTGCCTGTGTCTCATTTCCACCTCTGTGAAATGGGGATCATAGTACTGTGTGCCTTTCATCCACCTCTATTTAGAAGGTAAAACCATTGTTAGCAGACTGCTTTTAACATATCCACGTTGGTATGTGTATATGCACAGAAAGAGAGGAGAGGGCTTAAGATAAGACTTGCATTTCTGTTGGGTTCCATCATTACTGAAATAATAGAAACACTGTCAAATGATGGGATTTATTTAGAATGTACAATGCAATCAGAGTGGGACTCTTCTAATCAAGTATTAATATTTTCTCCTGAACTTGTAGTCCAGAATCACAGCCCTCAAGAAAGATTAGGTCCTCTTCCCTGAAGTGGCCTGGGCTGCATCAAAAGAAGCATGGCCAGTAGGTCAAGGGAGATGATTTTGGCCTCTTCTCTGCTCTGGTGAGACGCCACCTAGAGTACTGCGTCCAGCTCTGGAGTCCTTAGCACAGGAAGGGCATGGACCTGTTAGAGCTGGTCTAAAGGGAGGCCACAAAAACGATCAAAGTGCTGTCATATTTCTCTTGTGAAGAAAGACCAAGAGAGTTAGGGTTGTTCAGCCTGAGAAAGAGAAGGCTCCAGGGACACCTTACTGTGGCCTTTCAATACTTAAAAGGTACTTAGAAGAAAGAGATTTTTTTTGTCAATGCCTGTAGTGACACAACAAGGGGCAGCAGTTTTGAACTAAATGAGTGGCTTAGATTGTACATAAGGAAAACTTTTTTTTTATGAAGAGGATGGTAAGACACTGAAAAAGGTTGCCTAGAGAAGTTGTGGANNNNGTACATAAGGAAAACTTTTTTTTTTATGAAGAGGATGGTAAGACACTGAAAAAGGTTGCCTAGAGAAGTTGTGGATGCCCCATGATTGGAAATGTTCAAGGTCAGGTTGAATGGGGCTTTGAGAAACCTGGTCTAGTGAAATATGTCATTGCCCATGGCAGGGTTGGATTAGATGATGTTTAAAGATCCCTTCCAGCCCAAACCATTCTGTGATTCTGATTCTGTGATTCTAAAAGTATGACAGCATGAACAGAAGAATATGAAGTCACCTTTCTTCTAATAATTATAAAGGGATTCTTTCCATCAAAAGGTATGTGAAATATCTCCCCCCTGTTAGTCTTTCTTTTGCATATGGCAACATCAGTGAGACCATTAGAGAGCATGTTTCAGGCTCAGAGGGTAATGGTTGTTCGGTGCAAGTCAGCAAAGAGAATTGTAACATGAGAAGGTTGAAAGCGCTGGCTAAAGATAATATTTTCATTTGGCAAAGCTTTGTTGCCATTAGTAATGTGAAATGGGCAGAGAGAGCCCCTTACCTCCATCACTGTGCCTCCAACAAAGTCAGTGCTGCTACATTGGTTAGAAAAGAGTGGGGAAACCTGGAAGCAGGTGGATTCCTACCACCTACACTCTACTATACCCTTTACCCTAAAGTTGGAGAGGAGGCTAAAACCTGAAATATGCTTTTTAAACTTTTATTCTAAAAACACTGCCAGTTTTTACTGTAAAAAGATATTTTCTTGAACCTTTAAATATGATTACTTATGAAGTTCTTGCCCCAACCTTTCTTAAGAGCTGTGAACTCTGTTGGAGTTGACTCTATCTATCTGCTTATCAACATTGGTTAAAATCCCAGTCAGTTCCCCAGGCGAGTGTTAAAACTGCCCTGAATAAACTTCACTACTGTCACTGATGGCAGCTGTCCCAGGGACAGACTTCCTTTAGTTGGTGTCTTTTCTTAAGGTGGTGGATGGTTCCTCTTCCCCTACTGGCACTGACTCAAGCACAAAGGCTCCTCTCTTGACAAGGTAACACTTGCCCCTCCTTGGAGCTGGCAATCCTTGGTGGCTGATTTATCCATTGGCCAGGCTCGATGGCCATGCTCCTGAAACCATTTCTCAGCAGGTTGCTGGAGCCAATGTTTCGCTGTCGGATATAAGTAAGATTTGTACACCCGTGTTCTTTCCCTCAACCTGGCTGAGATGCACAGATGTGAAACTCAGCACAGAAGCAGTTTCTACATCTTGCTTGCAAGGGAAATGATCCTACACCCACTGAATTCATCAGCATGCTTTTTACTGACCTCAGAGTTTGCACATCGAGACTTAAGCGAATTATCATCTCCTTCCAGGAAGTGATATTGTTTCCGTCTGCACACTTCAGCAGTTCAAATTTGTTTTCTGGTTTTCTTTTTTTTTTTTTTGTTTTTGTTTTTTGCCTGCTGTAACAGAACGTTTATCTTGGAGCTGCATGGATGGCTGAAAGCTGCCATCACCTTCTGGAGTTTCTGAGGGTTAAAATGGCAACACTTATGGATTTTTACACTTTGAGGGAAAAAAAAAAAAGAAAGAAAAAAAAAAAGAAAAAGAAAGAATCTTGTATTTTTCTCCATGAATAGTTACATGTTGCTTCATTAGTCATCTCAAATTTACTTTTTCTGTCTGCAGTTTCTCAATTTTCACCACAGCTAAACAAAATTAGAAAATGACAGAAAAAGCAGAGTGTTCTGGCTCATCATCTGGATAATATAATGTTTCTCTATGTATATTCAGAATTAGATCAAATCCTTTTTCAGTAGGAAAAGATTGTCTCTCATTCTCATTGGTGAATTACTAACTGAGTTACAAACTAAATACACCTGAAAGGAAAAGAATCATAAGCCCCATATTGACTCTGGGTCATAAAATATTATTATAATAAACTGCCAGCAGACTATGAACATAAGTGTCCTCCTCAGAGCAAACATCTCTGTGGACCATCCAGCTCAAGAACTCTGTCCCAAAAATGTCAAGAGATATTTTTTTGACATGAGCAGATGATCCTGACCATTTTCTGCAGTTTATTATTTCAAATCAAATCACTCAAGGTATTTGGAGTCCTACTGTGCACTCTTAGAGTGAATAGACCTGAGATATGTCATTAAATTATTTGGTCAAGAACAAGCAGGGATTCCCAAGAATATATTTAGTGGATAGAACCAGATTCTGTACCAGCAGGTGCATTTTTCCATATGTTTTCCTTCAAACTAACATTTCACTCAATGAAAGGCACTTTTGTTCACTTGATATCAGAATTTCACCATGTTGTTGTCACCTGTCTTATTCACTCGTCTACTTTAGCAATCTTTATCTTTCAGGTGCAATGACAGGAGAATCACAGGTTACACTGATATTTTCCATAGAAAGAGTATACTAGGATTATAGTAATAATAATAATATTAAAGTCTTAAATTACTCTCCCCCAAGCTTCATATTTCTTAGATTAGCCTGTGCAATCACACAGAACACCCAGCCCTGATGGTCTTGGGCTACAGGGTCCTGCAAGTTTCCAGCAAGAATCTGACTTGCCCCTTCTTGCTCTCCGTGACCACCAGTTCCCTCCTGGATTAGAGAGAAGTGGATGGGGATGGAATTTGGCACGTTTTCCTTTTGCTCTGTGAGATTATGCAAGGGGTGATGAAGCAATATCTGACCAATTAATGGTGGCACAACTGATTTTCCCATGGGAGAAAGTGGAGGGCAGGGAAGGAATTTTATAAGAAGAATCAGTAAAAGTTAATATATTTCTATGGATGGTACTTCAATTGGATCAGACTTTCCTTTCCTTTCCTTTCCTTTCCTTTCCTTTCCTTTCCTTTCCTTTCCTTTCCTTTCCTTTCCTTTCCTTTCCTTTCCTTTCCTTTCCTTTTTCTCTTAAGCTCAAAAAAACATTTCATAATGAATACAGAACTGGTCAAAAAAGAACCTGTTTCTGCAGGTTCATGAAAAAAAAAAAAAGCATCATTCACCCCCAATTCAATGACTTCAGAGCAAATAAACACGCAAATAAAATTAATGCATTTCTGGTTTGTTTTGGGGGGAAAAGTTCATTACTAGGATGACAATGGGGAGAAAATACAACTTGCCTATGAAAATGATGAATTCAAGCCTGGGGCAAATGCATAACAATTCTTCATTTACCTGAGAAAGAGAACTAGATCTGAGAGATACTGCACCCAAGGAAAATCCCAATTCATATGTATTTCCATAACTTCTTTATCATAAAACAAATATATTTAATTAAAATATTGGGCTGAACCTGACTGTTTTTATAGACAGCCTCCTGTCACTGATCAAAACCACTTTCTCCTCTTTGAATGTTTTGTCTTATAAAAAATTAACCAGTGCAGGTTTTTTCCCCTCTGTTTTGCCTGAAGCAAAACAGTATGTTGACTTGCCAAAGGCAACCATTTTTGAATTTGCTTTCTTACGAAAAGGAGCCACCAGTGTTCAAAGCAATCAACAAAAGCTCTTTTTTCCTTGAAATGGTTTCCTGAGCGGCGTTAACCCACTTGACATCTGGAAAAGTCCACCTGTTCTGTTCACTAGCTGTTCACCAGGAGACATATTGCAAATAAAAAAGGTAGATTGAACGAAAGATCGATGTCAATGCATGTGTGAGTGCATGGGTGAGCAAAAGAGAGCTGAAGGAAAACAGTAAATATTGAGGCCCAAAACCTTACCAACACATTAGAGTACATATTTTGTTTTATACTATTTGCCAGCAAAACAAACAGTTATGAAGGAGGGATACCAAAAATTGGCAGAAAAGCTAGAGAGTTCATGAGGAACCTGTAAATACCTGGAAAACAACGCAAAGCATTAACATTGAATCTTACTATTATTTTCATTCTTGTTCTCAGTAAATGCATTATTAAATTCAGCTTAATATATACACCAAGGCAGTTGAAATTACTTCATTTGAAGTGCTAAACCATAGCTTAGCTTTGGATATGGTGATTCACCTCAGAAGACTCCTAGGATACCCACTCTGTTTTATAAACCATAGAGCTCATCAATCAAGATGATACAAAAAAAAAAAAAAAAACAAAAAAAAAAAAACCAAACACAACATTTGGATAAGGGATTTTTAGGAAGAATGAGTTTGCACCTCAAATTCCTTTTCAGGGATGCTTCAGTGCTTTTCCTTATAGTGGCTCATGTTAAATCACCTCTTGACAGGACTGAAAAGTTGCAATATGTAAACTGTGAGCAGGTAAACAACCAATTCTATACTCTCTCTGGTGTCAAGGCAGAGAGGTAACATTTAGAAGGTAGTTGAGGCTCTAAATTAAACCCCTAACCTTCCTCCTTTCACAGTGGACCTCACTACTGTAAATATACACACAGGATACCTTCACCTCTTAGAAGCAGGATATTTTGCTAAGGCTGGTGGAGTTAAGTTAAATTCTCGTAATATATGTTTGAAGACACCTTGGGGAGGCACATGAAGAGCAATGGTTTTATCAGTCTATGGGGAATCCTTGAGTTTTAGACCCTTACAGAGCTATTTCACTGCTCTAGCACACCTGATGAAAGCTGGGACTTGCGTGGGTACACCTGGCTGATCCTCAGTCAGGACAGTATTGAGCTGATACTAGCTGGTACTAGACACTTCCCACTTTCCTTATGTGAAGTTCCCAGAGATGAAGAAGGTCTAAATGCCCTATAACACAGAAAGGGAATATGAAGTGTATGAGAAGCTATTTGTAATAACTAGGACTGCGAGTGGAGGGTTGCCTTAGTAAATCAGTATAAATTGCCTTTCTTAAGTGAGTAACCCATTTGGGGTGTTCAGGTCCAAGTCTTGACTGATTTCCATTTCTTTTACTCTTTTCCATTTCTTATGTCTTAATATCATATTCAAGAATCTGAGTTGTGCTGGATAGTTAAGCACACTGCAGGAACACAGGGAGCAGAATATTTTCTTTTTTTCTAATTTTTATAAAAGGCATAGTAGAGCAGTTGTGAACAATCAAATGGTCTTTATTTATATAATTAAGGACTTTCTTCAGGTCCTGTTGGATGACTAGGTTCTCTGCAATGAGATCTAGTAACCCACCTAATGCTTTTGGGGAGAGTACAAGCACCTGGATCTGATGAATTGCTGAGACTTAAAACTTGCCAGAGTTAAAAGTAAAAGAGTAATTCATCCAGTCAATAGGTATAGCTCCAGTAAAACACCTTTTAGGATTAATGACATACCAGGATCAGATGTAGGAAGATCAGATCATACCAGAGCAGATGTAGGAAGTAAGGACCATAAGAAATCTGGGAAGCAAATAGTCAGCATAGACTGTCTGAGTAACTCACAACACAGTGGTGATTTGAGCTGACAAAATGTTATTGGAGGGATCACTCTCTTCAACATTGTTTGCTTTGGGAAGTCAGGGAGAGATTTATTATGGCTGAAAGCCTTTACAGCTGTCAGATATAAGTGCTAGTTAAAAGGAGAGAATATAGTAGCTTGAATTAACAATAGGGGCTTGGGTCTGAATACATGTGAAAGCACAAGGTTTTATCTGACTGAGGGTATCGTCAAATTCTTGCTTGGAATTGCATTACTTTTAGATCACCTTACATACTGCCAAGGTGTGTTTATTTTTCATGCATTGTGCCTTTATTAGAATACGTATTAGTGATAAATAAATAATGTTACTATCAGACTAAAAGCTCCTAATGAGATCCCCAAGCGCTGTCTTTCTTACAGCATAGCTGTTAGACATGGGTTTCTTCACCATTGACTTTAAAAAGACTGAAGGATATGGGTAAACCCCCACCCCTAAAACGCTGTATAGAGATATTACCTGAAACAACATTAAAATGAAGCTACTTCCGTCCAACACTGATGATGAATTTTTTAGGTCAGGCCAGAGAAGTAAATATTTTGGAATAAACATAGCATATACAATAGTTCAGAGCTTGCCTTTATATAAACTCAGCAGCAAAATGTACAGCTTTTTATTTCTTTAGAAAAAGCAGAAGTCTGCACATAAGTAAATACTGAAATCTGAAGCTGTATTTTAAAGGGAAATGGATCAATGATGGGAGTAATCTGTTTATATTTCAATGGTACCTGGGCTCTAAATGTCCTTAAAGACCTGGTCATCAGCCTTTCTCAGAATATTTTCAAATTTCTCTGGAATATGATCTCTCGCGTTACTCATTCTCCATTACTCAGATGAGTTAACCCAACAGTTTTGTCAGTCAGGCTACCTGATGTAACAATCAGCTCTCCCTTTGGACAAACGTGGGTACAGAAACATTATATGCACAGACATATAGATATCATAATAATGAGAGAGTGGGATAGAGAAACCCTTCAGAGTAAGACCCAGAGAATTTGTAATTATAACAACATATAATTGTTTAGATTGAAAAGGACATCTGGAGGTTTGGACCAATCCTCCACCCAAAGAAGGAGGAAATTAGATGAACTTATTTTTTTGCATCCCAAAATAACAATGATAATGCATCCAGACAATATATATGTTGGAGAAAAGCATATTTTGACTTTTTCTTCAATTGATTTCTTTATCTGGGTCACTATGTCCAATTCTCCCACAACTTAAATGAATATTTGGCCATTGGCTTGATTTGGTTTTGTTTCTGCATGCGATGCAGAACTAAGTGAGAACTATCCGTTCTGTTGAAAAGCCTGAAATCTAATTCACGGAAACACAGATTGGCTGAGGTTGGCATGAGCCTCTGGGAAACCATCTTGTCCAACCCTCCTGCTCAAGTAGGGCCACCCAGAACAGGCTGCCCAGGACCATGTCCAGACAGCTTTTTTGAATATAGCCACGGATGAAGATTAAACAAAATAGTTGCATATTATGCAGTCAGTCAAAAAGCAGGAGCAGACAGGGAAACCAACTCCCTCAAAAGACAGTGTGATCTGTGGCCACCAAACATCCGTAATGTGAAAAGTAAGCAGTCCAAAATCCAATAAAAAATCAAGGTATTTCTAGGCAAACTACATTACCATCATCTTTAAAAAAACCCACTTTGTCATGCCAGATTATCCAGCATTAGAAGTTCCCTTTAATAAAGCCTGTTTTTTTCCATCATACTTATTAACACTTCCAGGAAATAAGAGGGCCCTGAAGTCTGCAGCAAAGCGATGCTTTAAAGCTCATGAAACGTCTGTATGTTTTTTATTATTAGAAGTGACACCATTGTGCTGTCCAAATGGAGGACTGCCAGAACATGCTGCCAGTCACATTCAGAGCAGCATTGAAAACTCTGACAAAATGCTCTCCTCTCACAAGTGCTCTCCCAGTTCAGCTCACAAAAATAATTTAGCGAGAACAAGGGTTGTCTGAATTATTAGTGAGCTGTTGAGCAGAAAAAAAAGATAGCTTATAGTTGGAGCTGGCATTGCAAGCTTTTGAGGTCATGCGGCAAGCCACACTTCTCACATAGGCTTGCTTAATGTGCTGGGTTTGTTTTATGGCAAAAGTCCATTTTTAATAATATAGACATTATTACAGATTTTATATGAGAGAAGGTGTGTGGTCTAATGAGTTGAAAGCTTTGGCACAGACTCCCTGTGTGACCAGGCAATGTGTCTATGCCCAAAGATTGCCAGCTCTTGGGCGAGGAGGGAATAGCATCTCATTTTGCATACATATAGTGCCTATCACAATGGGAGCTCTATCCCCTGACAGCTAGTAATAAGAAGCCTGGTCTGCTTCTCACACCAGATTCATCACCGGAGGTGCCAGCAAGTCACATATTTGTTTTCCGTTAACATATGATATATGTGATTATCGTGTTTGCTTGCATAATGGCTGCTTAAGTTTTCCCAGATTTTTTCCCTTAAAAACCAATAGCATGGTCATTATTTGAAGTGTTGCTCGTGAGCAGTCAAATAGTGTGGTTGTGCAGCAGGACCATTGCATGTGCAAGGCCTTTACGTAAGCAAATACGATGTTATTCTATCTTGCCATTTGGCTCCAAACATGTTGGCTAGGATTAATTTGTGTTGTGGTAGATGTCGGTTCGGTTCTAGTTGGTGGCCTGTAGTTGCAACAGTACTAGAAGCAATAATAAAGCTAGGCCTTGGAGGGTTGGGTGGTGTTCCCACCCACTGAGGACTAAGAGGTTAATCCTGTAAAATCTTGATGTAGTTTATTATTTCTTGATGTAGTTTATTATTTCTTGTTTTAATAGAGAGGAGGCTAGGAAATCCAGTGGAGAATCAGAGCCCTACTAGACAGGGGATGCCATAAAGGAGCAAGAAGAGACAGTCCCCATGTTGGCAAGGTTACCATCTGTGTGCCAGGCAGGATGCAACGGTGGATATTAAATGGACAAGCGGGGGCTGGCCTGGGAGCACGGGGAATGAGACAACAATAAAACCAAGTTAATTTAGTGGGATAAAAGAGGTCTGGACTTGTTGCTTGTCTCACCTGAGTACTCCCTGTGTGCCTGGGAACAGCTCGTGAGCTCTATTGCAGAGTAAGAAGTTGCAGGCTGAAGGTGGGTAGGGAGACAAGTTCTCCAGTTCAGTGCAAGGAGACAGGCAGAGTTTCTCCATGAACACTTAAGATGCACAGGACAATAATTTCACACTTGGGTACAGAGAATAAATCACTTTTCTAAAGTATCTGCTGTCCGAAGGTGTGAAGCAACTGTCCCAAATAATCCTAGTACATGACTAGTTTAAACCTGGGTGTGACCCAACTTACATTATTTTAGCCCTAAATTTAACCAGAGAGATTAATTCTCTTTACCTTCTGAAATGGATATTTAAATTGTTCGGTGCTTAAGACTTTACAGCAGTGGTGAAAATATTGGCACTCCAGAGCCAGGTAGCTTCATTCATACAGTAAATTTGTTCCACTTTATTATGCATGTAAATATTTGGTATTTGTGCCCAGTGCACAGTCATAAAATCCTTCAAAAAAGTTTTATTTAAACTCAGGAGAGCAAACAGCTCCTTTGTACTGATAAGATGCTTGGCGGGGCAAGGACTGAGATCATTTTGGCCTCATGTGTGTGTAACGGTGGAAAAAGGCAGAATGAAGAGTTTGAGAGATGGGTACCCAAGACCAGAAGTGTTCAGCTTGTAGATTTATTTTGCTGTGGTGACAAGAATTGTTGGTTTCTGTTTCAACCAAAACCCAAGGCAATGGTTTGCGTCTTGGGGTAGAACTCAGTCACCGGCACTTCCAAGGAGGTTTCAGTCCAAGTTAACTATTTTTCTTCAGAGAGGGCAATTGCCTCCATTTACCTCCTTGTTGCTAGAGGAGTAGGCACCGGTGATTTTTAAATCTACTATCCCGCTGGAAAGAGAGAGGACTGAACCCAAACGTGTCCCAAAAAGTGGCTATGAGAACCATTCCAGTTCAAGTTCACTTCTCCTTTAGTAACAATCCTGGAGTTACGCAATCCTCCTTCAATTTGTTATTAATTCAGTTCATTTTCATTCAGTTCTTTCTGCAATTTCTGATAAGATGGCAATAGAACTATTTTGTTTAATGAAAATAATCACATACACGCCCACACACACATGTACAATCAATCAAATTTTAACTATATTAAATAGTGGTGCTGTAAATACTGTGGGAAGTAAGTGGGTTTAGAAAGCATGACCTTAAAACAACTGTTAAACAATTTGTTGCTGACAACATTTCTTTATAAGGAACAAGTCTGGATTTATGGTAGTTAAATGGTCTGTTGGGAAACATTCACTATTTTCAATGTCACATACAGGAAACCCACCACATATCTTATTAAGACAAAATGTGTCCTTCCAGATTGTAGATTTTGAGTAAAACATAGCTCATATGTCTTGTGACAATACCTCTTTATTTATAGCAATTCAGAATTATTTTAACATTTATATATTAATAGATATATGCAAGAGTTAGGCAGCTGACCAAAATTGCTAAAATTCTGTTTTCTACCATAACTCCAAAGTAGGGAACAATAGACAGCTGAGCTATGCTGGGAACAGACCTCAGAATTGCAACAGAGACTCCAGCCTTCAAAGATCAATATAGATAGAGGTCATCTTTCCTCCTTCTGCTGAGAGCTGGCCAGGTGGAAGCCACCTCTGGTCTGGAAAAGCCATACAGCTGTTGAGCTTGCACTGTTCCCCTTCAACATGGGCCTTTCAGTAAGGTTTATATGAGACTCCGTGGTGATGTATCCGTGCAAACTTCTGAATTGAAGTCAGCTCACGTACAGCCAAGTGGTGTTTTGCCTTTGCGGATACTTAATACAGGAGCATAGCAGCTTTGAAGAAGTTGGTTCCTCTTTGCACAAAAAAAAAAAAGGCAGAGAAGAAACAGAAAGATTATTCAGAGTTTGGAATGACAGTTTGGGTCGTAAACCCCCCAAATCCTGCTCTCTCTGGAAGTCCTTGTGCCACTGAACCACCTGCAACAGGAGCGGGTGGAGTGGGGTTGCCTACAATCTATAGGGTCCAGCCATCATCACAATTCGTGGCTACAGCTCTCCCAGATAATACTCAGAAGTAATTTGGGAGATAACACAAGCCAAGCGTTGTTCTCAATAGGTTGTTTGGATGCAGCCACCTCATTGTTTGTTGTTTTGTTTTGTTTTGTTTTGTTTTTTCTGGGAGGGCAAGTCAGGCATGTGGACGTGAGTCAGGCTGCACCACTTGGCCTCAGGGCTGAAGCACAAGGCTCACCTGGGTGGTTCAGAGCTAGAGAGGTACTGTCTACGTGTTTCCATGTCTCAGGCCTCCAGCTGTAGAATGGGATCACAACAATTCCTTACTAAGAACAAAAACTCTAAAAGACGGGGGCATTAAAAAATAAAAGACACAGCTTTCATGGAAAAAGTAGATTTTGAAGTGCACTTCTGTCCTGAAAGCATAAGCTGAAGCTGCTGTGATTTCCAAAAAAAAAAATGCAGATGAACATTTTTGCTCTTTTTACTTTATCTTATTTTGCAAAACTGCTTATGTTAAACCAAAAGCAAAATCAATAGAATTATCATATTTGGGGTTTTATTGTATTTTCATTTGTTAATGATACAATTTAAAATACAAACTCGTGAAACTGGTGTTGCCATATGTATCTTTGTTGTCCTCTGACGTACCTGAAAAAACTAGTTTTTCTGTAGTTATTCTGAGTTCAAGGAAACTGACCTTCTCCTTTACATTCAAAATTTATTTTGCAGTCATTTTGCAGTTGAAGGTTTTAGTCATTTTCAAGATGAAAATAAATCACTTACGAAAACATGAGAACTTTTAAAAATTTTTTTCATTCTTTTCAAAGTTCACGCAAAAGAAGAGGGAGCAAGAGAAGTAGCAGTAAGAAAGGGAAAAAAGAATGAAAGGAAAAGAAAAATAAAAGGAATGAGAAAATGAAAGAAAAAGAAAAAGAGAAAGGCATGCATTTGCCACACAAATAGAGAGAGAAAATAAATGTTTAATCAGCTGTTGTCAGAATACCTTATGTCAAGGCTTCAAATGCTGGAGGACAGTGTCACAGCCCCAAGTGGGATACTTGTATGTTTGACTGTATGTGAAAATTGGGGGGAATTAGTAACTTTGTTTATGTGCCTTTGCTTCGTGTTACAAAACAAAATTCTTTATTGGGTATAAAAGGTGGAAAAGCAGAGAAGGAGAAAAGAAAGGCAAGTCCGCATGGCAATGAGCAATGGAACTGGCAGGAGCGATTACTTTACATTCTCCCTGCCTGAAATTATCTATTGCCATTCTATAGCATCTTTGTTTGTCATTCCCCTGCTTATGTGGTTGCACATAGACTTTCTTTGTTTCTACGTCCAAAACTGTTATCGTGTTACCTTTAAAGTTTGGCATCAAGAGACACAGGGGTCACCAGTGCCACTTTGTGCAGAGGGTTTGTATGACTTCATTAGCTAAATAGAACTGTGGGAACAGATTCTGGGTGATCCTCAAGACATGGAGAACTATAGTTTGCTTCCCCACCCCCACCCCACTAATATGCTGTTCCAGAGACACCTAAAATGTTCTGTCAATAGTGTTTTCATTGACAGTCTTATAGAGACACAGATTTGCTGAGAATATAAGATACATCTTCTTTGCACACAGAGAATTTTACTAAGTTCTGCCCCACCATGAGTAGCTCCGAAGTTGTTGCCAGTCTTGCATTTTGCTCGTCTGCTGCAAAAGAGCAACAGGTTCCCTCAAATGCAGAAATTTCATAGTGTCTTAACTCTTGTTGCTAGAAATCCCAGGGGGTTTTATTCAGAGATTTGACTCAAGGAAGCAAATCACTTTTCCTCAAGTAAGTGGAACCAGATTTTGTCAATGGTACCTCCTTCACGTGGGGCTCTGCATGAGTTTTTAACATGAGTACATGCACGTTTTTGAAATCATATCTTCTTTCATGGAAGTGTGTTTGGAAGCAGGAAATAAAGATGGGATGTCAGGATATTTTTTCTAATCATGGGGGCACAGGGACTCCATCCTAGTATTACCGCACCTCTTGTGAGAGACAGTGACCAGGCAGCATCACAACTAGGACTTTCTTCATAGTGTTTCTCAGACGTGTTGGTTGCATTTTGCTGCCAAATCATTTTCCTCGTAATGGTTCAGCTTCTATTGCACAGAAGAGAAGTAATTGCAATTTGTCAATCACTGCCATGCTGAACTGTCAGCAGAAATGGCCTTTGTTTTAGCAAGATATTGAAGTTTCACCAGAAATTTCAACATGGCCAGGAATTGATCTCTTGGACTCATCACAAGGAAAAAGAGAGCCATTTTGGACTTATTTTTTCACATTTTTTTGATACACCTGTTCACATAATGCTTTGATGTAGCTACATTCTTCAACAGTCAACCTATTCACCGCACAAGGATTGACCAGCTGAGTACTGGTGGTCTTCTGATCCACAGATTTCAACCCAACCCTCTGATGTGCTCAGGGTGATCCTATCCAACTAAGACACCCGTCTCATGGACAGGCAGCTATGACATATTACACAGATTAAAATTATTACCCAACATGCTTCAACTGCTGGGATAAATTCTTCTTCTCCCACATGCTTCCCCAACTTTATTTTATTTAAATATATTAAAGCCCATCCTTACCGGCATCACTAATGACCTACATAAAATCAAACGTGTAGGAGATCAAGTGGAAGAATCAGTGTTTATATTTAGATGTTATTGTTCAAAGCAAAGCCAGATCATTAGATCAGTAAACAGTACTTTAGTTGGAAGCTTGGTCAGATGATAAGTGCATAGTTTATTATTAGATAGTACTTTATTATACTTTCAAAGACAAACTAGATTAACTGGGTGAAATGATCATTTTCCACTAGTAATTAAAGTGATGCAATATCTTTGGAGCTGAACAATGATGAATTTTGAAGGGAAATGGATTAGAATTTCAACATAGAACTGGATCCAGACTTTTATGGGTAGGCTCGTTTTTGTGCTGTTCACATGGAGTTTCACAGCTCACTTCAAAAGGCTGTTAATCCAAAACCAATATCTGTTTAAATGATCTTCATTTGAAAACAATGTTTAGCTTTTTTAAAATAAGAATCCAGCTCTTTTAAGTGAGTACAAATCACGATAAATCCACTGAAGTCAATAGTCAGATTACAGTGGCAAGGTCCAGATATTTCAGAGGTTAAAAAAAGGCAGCAATCAGAAAGGGAAGCAAACAAGATTTCCAAAGATTCTTGATTAGATGTTCACTGAATTCATATCTCTCCCCGGTGCCTACACATGAATAAGGACCCAGAGCGGGATCTCAGCCTCCCACTCTGACTTTCTGATGAAAGTAGATACTGACGTGAATCTTTGGGGCCAAGCCAACCTGTGAGGTCAGACTTTTGGTTCAGATCCAAAACTGATAAAAGTTTCTCTTCTGGATTCACTTTCTATACAGTTTTACTGCAACAAAACAAATGGAGAGGTTTCTAGGTCATCTCTGGGATGAACCTAAACCCAAATCAAAAGCTGTGTTTTGTCCTTATGCATTTCTGTACCTTACCTCCTGGCCTACCTCTGTGCAGTAGGAAAAAGCAGAGTCTCAGAGGATTTGTTATATTCTGCCACTGCAAACACATCCACTGCATCACTTGGGCTATTCACTGACTCCAGCTGCCTTTAAAGCACTTACTGAAAAAAATACAAAATCTGTACCTTGGTTTCTTGTTTATGGTTTGTCAAGCCATGAATTAAAATCCCAAAGTTATGCATAAGTCACTGATGTGTTAATTTGGTTAAAGCTAGAGGTGAGCAGCTCATCTTTGTGACTGACAGATACAGTATTAGCAAGTGTGTCTGCCTTGCTTGGCTTCTCTCTCTTCAGTTGTAATTGCATCTAAAATCCATATACGGAGAGAGTCAGAGTCGGTCTCTTCTGGAGAAATGGTGGCAATCGCTTTCTGCTTTCAATTCACATTTAAGAAAATAAATTAGGTTTTTATTCTTGTGATGATCTGTTGCTGGTGGCAGACTGCAAATAAATTTAGCTATATTTACTGTTTCTCACGTCAGTTATTTCTTGTTTAGTTCAATACGTTGAGGTTCCCTGTTGCAGGATCTCAAGCAATTTCCCACCATCTCCCTGCTGATCTTCTGAAGGATCCCACCTCCAGTCCAAATTTTGCAGCTTTGTCACCTCAAATGAACGTGAATTTAATACACAGTTATACACAGTTCCTCCACCATTTCTCCATGCATGCATGCCTATGGGGATCTCCCAGTGCAAATCTGCTCCCAGTTTCGCATCATTATCATTGGATTCACTGGGAAGACAGAGCCGAGGATCCCATCCAGGGCCCAACATGCAGCTCATACTGCTTATCTGCAGTTGATGAGAATTTATCTATCTTCTGCATCTAAAATAATCCTGAATGCATTTCAAATAACTTCCTAGTGTTTAAACACTCACTGAAGATATGCTGGAGATACAGCGAGGTATGCACTACAGAGCGTAAGAACATAGTTTTGTAGGATGAAAACAGGAAAAGAACTTTTTGGTTGGTTTGTGTTTTGTTGTTTTTCTTTTTTTAATCAAGGGAGTTGAACTCCCTTGATAGCATTTGAACTCCCTTGAATAGCATTTTTATTCATGCTTTTGCAGTAACTCATATATCTATTTAGAACTGAGGAGAGCGCTGACATATAGGTAGGTTTTATTCTGAATTTTACTACTCAAAATAAAAAATGCAACTTTTTCTTTTTTCCAGTACTGATCTTAAAAGTACTCAAGGAACCATAAGATAGGTATCAGGTGCTTCCTTAAGCAGAGAAATGTCATCCTCATCCATTTGACCTGCTAAGGAATTAATCTCACATCGTTGTAAGTTTGAGAGAGTTTTTAAGAAGGTAAATGCATTTTTTTTCATTTTCCCCCTTTTTAATAGCAAATACTATCAAGAATGTTTCAAAACTTTTAGAATTCCCATCCAAGTTAATCCTTTTAAACCTAGCTATGCTTATTAGCTTTCTTTGAACAGATAAGGCTTAAACAGATGTGTCATTTGAAGAACTGAAGTCAATTTAATAGCAAAGAAGGATACAAAATAGTGGCTACAGAAGGTGAAATGTGGCATTTGATGAAATAGTGGTGATACATTTTTAAATCTCTTCTAAAACTATATTGTTGAAATGACAGAAATTACTAGTGAGCTGTTATGGTTTTAGGAATTATAGGCATCAACCTATTTAGTGGTGCTAAGAAGCAGCTTGAATCCCTGGCTGTCTCTCTCAAGTCATTTCTGATGGCATGGCAGCTTCTGCAGTTAGCTGTATCTGCAGACAAGAAGTGCCTTGAATTTATCAGCCAGTGGGTTGAAATGTAAAGATAGGAAACCTCTTTATCCATCTTTAGGAGTAGAAGGAAATTTCTTAAATCATCCGAATTAAAATGGCAGTTTTAATTGAGTTCTCGCCTGTATCTCATTGTATGTCCCCCCCGGACGGTGGCAGCTGAGAAACACAACATCACCTCATTTGGATTGTCCTATTGTGCCAGCGGATGTGTCTGCTGTGGCAAGGCAGGGCAGTTTAACGGGGATGCATAGAGCAAGTGTCTATGGAGTTGAAAGACATTTCATTAGACGTATCTGCAGCATACACGAATGGGAGAGCTTTAGAGTAAGGGCGCATTGTGCTGCATCGTCAAGGAAGAGTCAAAGGAAATTTTTCCACGTCGCCATACAAAGCTTATCTTGGAAGGCTATTTACAGTTAATATTCCAAACAGGAGCTTCTGAGTTTTAGAGACATCTCTGAAAGTACGTTGTAGGAATATAAAGCAGAGGCAGTTCCAGAAACAGGAGGTGTAAAAAGAACTAGAGGGGGAGATACTGGCTGAACTGCTTGTATTTTGTTCCTATGGCTTAGCAGATACTTGGGGCCCGATTTCTTAATTCAGCAGCCCACTCACCCCAGAAGAGACCTCAGTGGGTGCAAGGATGTATCTCCACTTTGGGGTACCTCAGCAGTGCTATGTTATGATAAGGACACCTTACTCTCAACCTAAAAGAAGTCCTTTGCTTCCTTGCAGTTATAAATCATCATGACTGCCTTAAAATTTCTATGCCTCCTGCAGGCACTGTAATCAAAAAAACCAAGTTTTGTGTGTGTTTTCCCAGCATTGCCACATGAAGGGAAAATTTATTGAAATCTAAATTTTAAATAGTCCCTTTTTGTACATCATGCCAGAGGTGACCCAGGGGTTGGAAAGGGTTAACACCTGAGACCAGGCTGGACACTGTCCCTTGAGGATCAGTCCAACAGATGAGGTAATAGGGTTTTGCTGAGGCAGAGGAAAGGGATGGCTTAACCAGAGATGAATAGGAGCTGGAGCCAAATTTAAATTAATTAACTTCAGCTAGACTGAAATTCTATTGTGAAAAGTCAATGGCTGGGGCTAGTGAGCAAACTTGGAAACACCAGGCTGGGAAGGGAGTAAAATAATTAGCGTGGATCTCACGGCGACGCTGATAACAAAACCTTCGACGGTTTGCAACTAGTGGCACGCTATGATTTGCCAGAGCTGCTTCTGGGCCCGTTTCTGGGTGAGCAGCGTGGCTAAGCTCTGAGTGGTGATACACACCTGCCTTTGCAAATTCAGCTTGAGAACTGGGGTGATTCTTGTTTTATACAAATCCCCAGCTCCTGGAATAAATTTATTATAAGGTCATTGTAGCTTCTTCTTAGCTTTTCTGTTCTATTTTTTTTTTCCTGTATTTCACAGGAGGGGGAGTAATTTAAATATATACAAAATGCTTCAGACATAAGCATGATCCTGTCATTCATTTATTTTACAATTTAATTTTTGTTAAGCCAGCCTCCTGAATTTGAGTGTATAAAATTCACAACACTGTCTTGTGACAAGAGTTAACTTGGAATAAGCAAGCTCTCTATGACTGAATCTTTTAATATTAATGCTTTTGTTCTTTTTCAGTAAGAAAATCCAGGGCCAGATCCTCAGCTATTGCCAATGGGGGCAGCACCACCAAAAAGAAGCTTCATGGAAGTCAGTCATCCTACTTCAAATATGTGCCATTTGACAATCTTGCTCTGTAGCAGGTTTTTCTAAAATATTTTTTTTTAACAACTAAATGTGCAGGTGCAATTAATTTCTTCCAATTTCAGATGTTGAAAAGTCACAGTCCTGTTGCATGTTTTGGCCTGCTGTGAATGAAGAGAGCACCAATCAATGAAGAGAGCACTATCCCCTCAAAGATCTTTAAGGTACCTGAAGATGCCCATTTCTCATAAAGTTTGCAAAGGTAGCTGAATGACTGACTTTGAAAGATTTGGGGTTGATTGAAAAAGTGGAAAGAGTCCTAATAGAAGCATATACAAGAAGGAAAACGGCAAATTTGGGAGGTTCTCTGGTCTTTGATACTAATTCAACAGTGATCGAAATTCAATAAATGAGGTAAAATGTTGAGTACATTCATTCATGATTTGCTGAGAAGAAATGGGCCAAAGATGTAGATGCCTTACTGCTTAGCTGAGCCAGATTTCCCTCTGTCGTGTTTTGGTAATCAGCATGCTATTTTACCACGAACATTGATTTTGAAGTCGGTTAAATATTATAAGCAGAAGAGGTCATTTGTGCTCAGCAAGAAGACCCTGGCAGTGAAGTCCTGGCAATGTCAGCTCAAGGGTGCTGTCTGCCTGCTAGCAGCCCTGATGGGGTGACTTGGAGTACAGAGGGTAGAACACAGACTCGGTAACAGGGACTCGCACTCCCTGCGCACGCCTGCTCTCTCCTTCAATAGACTAAACACATATGTCTCTTTAGCCACTTAGAAAAAGATGTTCTGAAATGGCTGTAGACACAAATGGGGTTTTAAATGGTTTTAGCGTAATATGACAATCTGTTCACAAATCCTGATGTGTTTACAAAACATATCCTTGCTGCCTAATACGTTTATTTTAACACTTTATTCGGGCTTAAATGCCATTTTCACATGCTAGGTTTGTTTGGATTTTGCATAAGGTTGTACCACTTATTCAGGAATGTCTGACAATAATGCAACATTGGGAAAGAGTTCAAGTTTTGTTTGGGTTGAATCATGTTCAACTTCTGTTATTCACCATTTAGGGCTTGAGTCATCAAATAACAATACACATGGGTTAGGACTGTTTAGTTTCTGCTCTCGGTCAGAACAGGTGACCTCTTTAACATGACCACAGGCAACAGAAGTTAGTCTCATCTGGGCAGAGCAGGACAGAGGTTAAGCGATTTCAAGCATAATCAAGTATTTTGCCATGGTGCAGTTTCAACCAGTTAGGAACAAATATCTGCAACTTTCAAGTTCAACGTGAAGATTCGTGATGTGGCTGCATTCCTCCCCAGTTCTGTACGTTTTGTTGGTAGGGTCCACAGTTCTCTTTTTCCCATTTTCAGTAGGTGGGGGAATTCTGTCTAAGGGAATAAGTATTTGGCACTGGTTGCATTCATCCCTTCCTAAGATGACTTCCGCACATGCCATACCTGTGTTCCACATCATATACCTTGCAAATCCTCCACCACTGTAAGTACTATAAGGTACCAGATGGAATGGTCATTTTTTCATGTTGTACAAGGGATTTTATATAGTAGCAAATCCTTTCTTCCTTCTCAAGGTGCTCAAGGGCCAGTGTATCTAAATGATATATTGCAGAATGATGATCATGTGAGCATATTGTTTCTTTGATATAACAATCTTCTATAGAAACGTTAAGCTAGTTTGTGCTGGAGAATGACCACCAAACCGATGTCTGGCTGTCATGGGCCTCATCCTGCATGATCATGTAAAGATCAAAACTGCCATGTCTCTTCAAGAACCTCTCATAAGGACATAATAGACTTTTGGCCTCATTCTGGCTTTGCATTAGTTTAACTCCTACAATTTTAGAATAAGCAACATGTAAGATGAGCACAGAATTTAAGACATAGTCCCATTTCCACATTGAAATATTAAATCATCAGTGAAGCAGAAGAAAGAGGGCAAATGACCCAATATCTGACATGACCCTTCCTCTTGTTATCCTTTCCCATTATTATGAATTTCTCATCTGTCTACTGTACTAAGCAGAACAGACGTTTAACAGTTTATTTATTTTCACAGGAAAGTCTTCCCATGTGTCATGACTTTGTCAACAGAGAAGTAATAAGTGTTGTGAGTTAGAAGGAAAGAATTTCCAGTCCTTACCACTTTCTAGGCCATGGATAATTTATATCATAGTTGATATAGCACATATGAAATGTCACGTTTCATATATGCGCTCTTGTGCATCATTTAAATTGCATTTATGCATAACTCATCTTTACTGCTGGTGAGGAATTTAGCTTTGATGCTATCCAGTAGTGGGGATTTAGTCTTCCTTTCATCTTGTTTTTCTACCAGGTTGTGATTATTATAAACTCCAAACTTAGAGCCTGTGTAAAGAATGCAATAATTGTAGGACATGACATTTTTTTGGCATTTAAGCTAAGGAAGTTCCATAGGAATTTCATTGCAGGTTTAGTTTTCTTCAAATTTTACCTAACCCAACTCAACCTGCCTATCATTCATATTAACATGGATCCAGTAAAAGAAGGCAGCAGTAGACCACACCACATATGCCACAGTGTATTATTCTTTCTAATCAAAGAGTTTGCTTTGGTTTCCAAAGTGTGGGAAACCTGACACAAGATGCCCATTGCAGATAGGGAAGGATCCTCTGCTCTTCAGCATAGTGTAATAATAACAACAACAATAACTTTGATTTTGTTTCAAGACTTCTCACTTGGGATCCTACAGAGGTTCTAAAATCCCGCCATGCCAGCATATTATTTTTGGATTGAATGACTGGGTGAGCTTGATTTACATCTTATCTCACTCCATAGCCCATAATGTGTTTTTAAATCATGTCTAAACAATTTACCACAAAAGCAAAATTGGAGGCAGGCGGTGGGAAGTATCTTGAATACGTTGAGCATCAAAGAGAGAAACCTCAGAGGACGAAGAGGGGTTTATTTGCAGCTGGCTGAGTCATGTTTCATGTGGGGTATGGTCCCTTGCTAATAATAAGCAAACTGCTAAAACACTCTTCCACGCTTTATTAACTTGTTCAGTAAGTTAGTATGTCCTGTGCAGACATGTTCGCACATACCTTCTTTTCTTTAAGAACTTTTCCCCCTGATAGCCTTTCAGATAACATTAGAAAACAGCCTTTTTCCTACACTTCTCCTGCCTTATGTCACACAGCCAAGCCTCTGAAGAGGCTTCCCTTGCTGTGCTGCGATGCAGCCTCATGGTGTTTACGCCGTGAATCTTCGCAAAGTGTCTTCAAAGAAAAGTGATAATCACATCAAATGAATGGTTGCCATTTTAGAAAAGTATATGTTGGTGGTGCTAGAAGAGATTGGTGAATATTTTTATTTTTCTGGAATAATGGGGATTTGGAAAAAAAAAAAAACAAAACAGGTTCTAGCAAAGATTCTGGGGTTTTTTTGAAAGCTTGGCTTTTCTTTGCCTTTTTTACAGGATAATTTTGTTTTGATGTGGATTTCATTATTATTAGTAGTAGTAGTATTCTTTCATTTTTAATATATTATCTTTTCCTGAAGTGTTTTTTGGCCAAAGAGGAAAAAAAAAAAGTAGAATAACATTAGAGAATAATGATTTATGCTAAATCAATTTTGCGACTTAGTTTTCAAAAGTAGTATTTCAGCCTTTGAGATAGCTCTCCATAAACTCTCAAGTAAGTGGGCACATGGAATTGCTAGTTACATTTGGGGAATACACAAGCAACTCTTCAGCTAATCAGCCAAATGCTTACCTGGATGGGGAACAATGACTGACCAGAGTTGTACGTGACACGATCATGGCCACTCAGCTGTGAAGCCACTTCATCAGATTTCATTGCATCTGCCCTGATAACACTGTAATTCTATAAATGAAAAAATTTACTCATATGATTTCAGGAAATGGAGGGGAGAGAGGCTTATGGGAAACACTATACCTTAAAATGCTCCCTAGCATGGTCCCTATAGTTCTGCAGCTGAGAGGAACTGAACTGCTATTGCTCAAAGGATGCATTTTAAAGAAGTGGTGCACAAAGATACATGCCTCTCAGCAGAGAAAGTTTATCCCATTTATATGAAAATATCTTAAAAGCAAAAGCTGATGAGACTGACTCATGGTGGTGGTGGTGGTGGGAGACAGGGCAGTGTGTCCCTTGTGCTGTGATGAGACTTAGGCCAGTTTTGCAGCTACTCAGACACATTAATAACTCAAATGTTTGGGCTAGAGATGGCTCTCAGGCCATGAAAACAGATGTGTAGCCAGAACAGGGCACAAAATAGTGGCCTGGGACTTATCTGCCATGACTGTCCCAGCAGAACAGGACTGTCGAATCCGATGCCTTCTGACTTCCATTGAGCCAAAGCATCTCTTACCACATGTGAGCCCCACAACATCTTTCTGTTGCACTCTAGAAACAACTATCTTTGTTATGTAGCACTTCTTTTGAACAGTGACAGATTTTAAACAAAAATAGTATGACTCATAAGAGACCATAGTCAGTGTCTTAAGTCTGTGAGACTGTGCTGCATCTTAACAGAGGTCATGGTTCTCCTTAGACAGATAAATAGAATTTACAGTTGCAGGGTTGCAGGGGAGAAAAATGAAAAACTTGATGAAAGACAGAAATAAAACTGAAAGAGAAAAAGAGGAAAAATTGAACTTGTGGTCAAAAGGAGACATATCCCCACACCGTTCACTTTACTCTTCAAATAACTAGTAACCCTGTATTTAGGACATTGTGGTTAGGATGGGGGACATGAAAGCTTCTGTACTGAATTAGAAAGAAAAATTATTTGACCATTCGTCTTCCCTGTCCACTGCAGTTTTCTTCCCCCCTGCATTCTGAGGTACAGGAGTACTGAAGGATGATCCCCACTTTGATGAAGAATCCCATCCTTGCTAAAGAATTTGTTCCCCCTAAGGTCCACATCTGTAAGCTGTGGTGTTTTCAAATGTTAATGTTTTCTCTTAAAAAACAGAAACACTTGATAAATCTTTATTTGTCTTATTTAATCCTTAAAGGGGGGAGGAAAACCCCAATAAGAAATGAACCAAACAAAAGAAAACCCTTCCCAGTTGTGCAAGAGGACACCCAAGACTCTTTTAAGCCTACCTTAGATGTTTCTTCACTGGCTGCTGGGACTTCTCACACTAGAACTTCTTACCCCATGGGACATATAGCATCTCCTGAGACAGATTCATGCTGCCTCTCATTAGTGCTCCTGAGGACCCATACCTGCTTGGAGGGCTGGATTTGTCCCTAATTGTATTAAAGTTAGCACTTCTCTGAGGGTCAGCACTAGAGGGCAATACAGCAACACACTTAGCCACACACCAGTGATTTTCAGTGGATGGGGTTTGCTCCAGTGACATGAAAAAGGGAGGGTGGAGATGAGTTGTCAAAACCATGAGTCAGAGAGTTAACTAGTCCCACCTTAACCACACTGAAAATGCCAGTCCTCTGCCATGCAGCAATTTACCTTATCAGACCATTATCAGAAATTAACACTGGACAAAGATGCAAGATAAATATCATGAAATACATTATTAGAGATAGGCAATATAATTCAGAGAAGTTTCACAATGATCTTGGAAATTAACAACTTATATTGCATGGTTACTATATGCAACCAGCAAATCTAGCTTTATTGTGATTAATTTTTTTTAAAAAATGGTTTCAAGACTGGCCAAAAGGGTTAAAGTCCAGCTGGATAAACAACAGCAGAAAAAGCCCCTCAGACAAATAAGTAAAATTGATATTACTGATGTCAATCCCTGCTCAGGGTGCCATTCTGAACTTGGCCTTGCCCTCTACTTTACTGAAACTCTATACGTAAAAATGAAGAGATGGCTGATACAGGACAGGCTAAAAAGTTCAATCTGTTGGGACCAGGATTCATTTCAAGCCATCAGCGTTCATTATTCCGCTAAGTGGTGACATAATTTCGGAGCTGACATCCTCAGGGACTCAGCTGGAGCTGGCTCCCATTTGCCGGCCTTCCTGCAGAAGAATTCCAGCTCTGCTTTAAGGCAAGCAAAGGGTTTGCAAAGACAACAGTCAATTCCATAACATCCTGAACACGAATTACTTCCTCAGAAATCTCTGACTATTTCCTGCTTTTTCCACTCTCCAGATAATTTCTTCTATCATTGTCATAGAAACATTTAATGAAAAATAAACCCACCACATAAGAGGCTAGAGAATTGCCCTTCTCTCTTTATATTTTGGTACTGCTATCTCCTTGGTTTAGCAGGCACAAATTTCTGTATTTACATAGACATCAAGAATGGAAATTTTACACTGTGAAGGTGCATGGCCAAGAATTGCTACAAAGGCTTATATTAATGGGATCACCGTGGCCCGAAACCATACAAGTGTTCACTAGTAAAGGAAATGGGGGTTCAGACCTGCAAAAACGTGGGCTTTCAATAACTTTTCCATGTTTGCACAGTGGAACTGTGCCAGGTTTGCTGCTCATTGGATTACATCTTTCTAACCAAGGCAGGGTTGGTAACTCCATGTGTTTACTATTGAACCTGGCATCAAGTGCGTCAGCATGTCCTGCCTACACAGGGAAAACATGAAGTAGCCTCTCCCTGTCATTTAAGTAACTTGGCCCCCCAAATTATTTATTTTACAGTGCAGTGCTTCTACAGCTCCCTGCTAGCTTTATGTGGTTTGCTGTGCTGCTTCAGCACAAATCTATATAGTGAATTCAAGTTAAAAAAAATACTCATCAAGGCCCAAAAGTCCGTGAGTAGCAAGATGCAGCTCAAGAATAGGCATCCTGGAATCCTACAGTTTAAAAAACTCATTATGATTGAGGGAAAATGAAAAAAAATATTAAGTCAATATGGAAGAAGCTTCAGAAACATATAACTTGCTTAGGATGGTGTGCAGTGGTGAGTCTTTTAAACAGCTCCAGATCAGTCTAGAACTTTTGGAGCAACAAACTGTCAATAAATCATTTTATGTTTGTGAATTAGATGGCTACTTTTAGGCAAGGCTGACTGAGCATTGACATATGCCACCACTGAAAGTGGTGGATTCTTATTATTATTTATTTTTTAAATGCACGTTCTGAGAGATACGTTTCACTGGGTGGAAGTCCTGCTTCAGTCAAACGAGCTGCTCATACTTCTTGCAGAGGTAGCTGAATGAACTGTACGGGCCTGCTTTGTATAGGAGGTCAGACTCGCTGATCCAATAGCCCATTCAGAGCTTAAAGTCCCTGGGAGCCTATAGTCTGAGCTACAGACTTAAGCCTCTTACTGAGACTTGAAACAGTTTTGCATTGTCCATAGATCATGTACAGTGGGAGAAAGCGGACCAGACGGTAAGCACGGGGTTGCATATGCCAGGGAAGATGTAATTTGAAAAGGAATCCAACCTTATACTGAGTCATAACAGAAGTTTTATTATTACCTCTCCATGTGTGGGTATAATACCTTATTTAAAGTTGGAAATACCAGGTACCTCTGAAGTGAAGATTACAAAGCAGAAAGACTTTAGAGTGGTTAACAAGATATCACACTAAGCATCACCCTATGCCTGAAGATGAAAGGAGAAAATCAACAGAAATGCAAACACTTAAGAGTTGCTATTGTTGTTTTTAAATTTGCCCATCCTCAATGAATATATCAGCACGGGGAGGGCACGCTATCCTGTGTTTGCTCATCCCTGGCCTTTCTCAGCTCATCTTCTCCTTAGGTACCTTAGGTACATCAGAAGCAAATAGGACCTTAAAAC
>VZRU01014682.1:300685-321359 GCA_013398155.1 Pedionomus torquatus | reverse complement strand
TATAATTATTTATTTTTACCCCCTTTTTTTTTTTTAATATATATATGCATGTCTATGCTTGTGCCTTCCCTCTGGGTTGGCTTTCTGACAAGAAATTGATTTGAGAAATAGGAAGGGATTTGAGCAGAAATCCTACCCTTTAAAAAAATCAAATTAGAGGTGCAGAAAAAAGTACTCAACTGAGTAACACTGTCGAGGACTGATTAGCCCTTTGCTGCAAAGATGAGCCAAGTTCAGGAAGCCGTGGTCACCTCTTTCCCAGTAATCAGAAGACAACCCGTAAGCCAGTTGAGCCCTCCAAGGCCAGAAATTATTTAAAGGAGGGAGAAGTTTTAAGGGTGCAAAACAGTTTTTGCAGGTGTTTCTGGGTTGGGGAAAAAGTTCCTGACAGAAGCACAGAGAAAGGCATCTAGAAAGTGGAGGAAGAGGAGGAAGAGAAGAATTAATGAGTTATAAGGTTTGGATTCATACTGAGAAGTTTGGTTCAATACCTGGTGCCCTCAGGAAAGGGCATTGATGTGTGTTACAGAGTGACACTAATCCTTCCTCACCTGCTGAGGCAACCCAGATTGCAGAGAGCATTTAAGTGGGTTGAGTGTAATTACCTGATTGGCATTAAATAACAGTGTAATTAGCACTTTTTGGCACATCTTCCTCTGAACATATGGTATTCAATGCTTTTGTAAATAAGATATTTATATGGCACTCCCAGCAATACTCTTAATGATGACTTTAAAGGTTATTTTCCACATTTTCCTGAAGTGGAGCTTAAATTAGGGGTGCTGGACAGGGGGGATTTCTAGTATACAGAGAGGCATATACAAAGCATACAAAGGACTATATACTACAGTATACAAAGGGCTAAATTCTGCTGACTGGTGTAAACTGTGGCTGGTTTCAAGAGCTTTCATGAGACAACTTTTGAGGCTGTAGTGATGGAAGATAATGTGTTTATGGCCGCTCAAAGAAATTCCTTCTCGCACATGGAACCTGGGGAATTCCTTGCTGCACAGTGAAGCTGAAGCAAGGTACAGAAGCAGAATGGTTCAGGATTGTTGAGAGAAATTAGTTTAACAAACTATTGTGCATTTAAAATTAAGCAGGGAAGTGAGTACGTCTTCATTCTGTAGCTGTTTGCTTGGATCTAACAACTTAATCTGATTTCATAACTTAAACTGAGTATGTACATTTCTTGGGTGCCTTTGCTGCAATTCTGCATTATTTTCTAGCAAAATAGCATCCCAAATCATCACCAAAAGTTCCCATTTGCTGACAAGAGGATAAAATGAACAATCTCAGAATGTTATCATTATTCATGTTGTATAAACGCCCTATTTTTGACAGATAGTTTGTGTTGAAAAATATTGCTATCTCTACGTATAGCTGCTAAAGGTTAAGAGGAAAGTTCCCCTTGGGTTGTTTGATCACAACTTTTCTGCAGGGCTTCTCGTACATTCCCTGGTAATGACTGGTTCTGATCATGCGTTCCAATCAAGCTTCCTTTCTGGAGGATTAGGAAATGCAATGGTTTCCTCTTGTTCCCAGAGCAATGAATTTGTTAGGCATTTGGTTGAACCCTGTGGCAAACCATGAATCGCAACTTTTGGTCAATCGCCATTCAGTACCTGTCTACAAAATACTGGGGAGGGGGGCAAGAGGGAGAAATGTAATAAACTCCACGCTTTCTTGGCAAAATTAAATTATTGCAGTGGGCTTTGGATGACGTTAGGAAAGTGACACAGTGAGAAATATAACTTTTTCCCCTCTATTGCCTTGAGTCAGCTGATAATTCACAGCGGTGAACAAAAGAAAGCCAGTGGATAACACATGTTAGCAAGGTCTCTGCAAAATTACCATCTGCATTAGACTGTTTCTTTATCACCGAGATCCGCTGCCAGTTCACATTAAAATTCAGAGTGCTGATAAATTCATTTCTCTTAACAAGATCACCATTATTTTATTCTTTTTACTAGGCAGGGCAGTGACTAGCAAGCAGAGCTCCTGATACTCCTGAAGGCTGCGTTTCGAAGGGGGAAGGATCTTACCATTTCAGGGAAGCTACATACAGTTCATGGGGTCTGAAAGTCATGCAACTATCAGCATGAAGATTTTACTTGTGGTCCATCATACCATCGGCGAAGTGAAGGCACCGTCTGATGTTCTGCTCTCTCTTCCTTCCTTTCCTCCTTCCCGCCCTCCCCCTGGCACCGCCACGCAGCACACTCTTTCTTGGAAGGGGATTGTTATCATGATGTTGCACCTGGAAGTCCAAGTGGAGGTCAGGGCCCCGTTGTGATGCAGATTGTCCCATTGCAGAGAGGGAGCCGGTGCTTCAGCTGAACTCCATCTCCTGAGCTCTGCTCGCTGGTCACCAAAAAAGCCCATAGCAGAAGAGATATTTTTTATTAGTATTATTCTCACTTTGGAAAAGGGTTTGTGATATTCTGGTTTCCTTCCTGTGGCTGGTTTCCCTTCTGGGGAAGTTTTACAGTTTTCCTATGTCTCTGTCCTTACTTTCGGCCATTTCTGAGTCCCCCAGACAATGAACTCGGATATGACACTGCATATATCTGGCTTTTATGCAAAAATGTTTTGTTGTATCTGATTCAAAGTACATATTAAAAAAAAAAAGAAAAAAAAAAGAAGTAGAGAAATCTTTCTTATAGGGACACATACAGTGAAACAGTGCAGATTATCAGTTTTATAAGATTGTTAGAACGAGTCTCGCCTTTTGATCAAAACTATCACTTCCCCCTTTGATTGTAAATGTTCCAGGAAAGTGATATTTCCCTGATTTGGGGTAAGGAACATTCCACCTTTTTGTAATCACTGGATCTGTAAGGCCTGACAGCCTGCATGTACCTGCTGTAAAATCTGTGCCAATAATCAGTGTCTTGATCTCCAAAGATCTGAGTGCTTTCAGCAGATCATCTAACCTCTCCTATACAAATATCTAACCTCAGATCATCTAATCAAATCCTCTAAGCTCTCAAACCTAGCTAGATATTTATGAATCACACACATGCTATCAGAGTGCCTATGCTGATAACAAATCTAATACTCCAAAATCCAAAGAGAGCATTTGTAAGAGAGCTGTCTGGACAGATTCTGAGGCCCAAATTCTGCTCTTGGGGTGGCCATCATAAGTTGAATATAGTGAAGAGGATGACTCAAGGCAGCATCTCTCACCTAATGATATACTCAGATATTTTTTTTTTTCTGGGCTTGCAAGCTTTTTTTCTATTTTTCTATTTTTCATTGACAAAAGATGGAGAAAAAAAATAGAAAAGAAAATTCCCACTGAAAAAAAATCGTAGGAGAGGAAAAATACTGAATATGTGGACATGTGGTCTCATTTTTATTCTTACTAGCCGTTCTGTGGATCAGTGGGATTTTGGTATTTTTGCTTTGGGGTTTTTTTTGGCATCAAGATACTTAATGATCATTTATGGAAAAAAAGAAACTCAGGCTCTGAGTGCACCATGTTTTGTATACCAAACTCATGATATTTAGCTGAGAGGTAGAATTCTTTTGAGACACCTCTAATTTTCCAGAGGAAAAAAAAATGAAAACTGAACTGCTGAGTCTTTTTCAGTTTCAGTAATGGCTGGCAAGAGAAGACCTGAAACTCTTGCTTTACACTTTCGGTCATATGTAGTCAGGCTCCAACTAGGTAATTAAAAGTCAGTTCGCTGTTTACTTAATATGATAACCATGGCTCTAATCTAGAGCTTTAAAGTGTTTATTACAAGGCAAGGGCATAAACATTCAGGAAAATTCCTTTTGTGATTTCTCAGTGCACTAGATGGCACTAAAGCACGGCTTTTATATGTAGGGGGAAAAAATCCCCGCAAAAATTGATATGTAGGTTCAGTAAACCTGAACTATTTTGGTCAGGTATATTTTATGAAAGTTCTTTGATATATTATTTGTAATTTTTCATTTTAATTTTCAGATCATCAGAAACAGAGAATTAATTACACCCACTTTGATATTAAAAGAATTTCAAATTGGAAATAAATAATGCTGGAAAGTTGAAAAAAAACCCTGAAGAAACTAATTTACCCCAGGCTAGATGCAAAATTATTCTAATGTTCAAAGATTAGGGGGCTTGATGCAAGTAAAAAAAGTTCTGTACCAATTACATGGCTTTTTCATGAACTTTAGATATCAAAAACATTAAAGTCACCAAAAAAAAAATGAATAAAGTCTTCAGGTTTCCTATACAGAAAAATAATTCTTAAAACACGAGCAAATAGCTCTGTGCTGTCTCCCAGGCATATCACATTCAAAACAACAGGTAGAATCATCTCATAAGAGCAGGGCACTTTTTCTCCTACAGAAGTATCAGGGAAAGAAAATTCAACTTAAATTTTCCTTTACTTCTTCCCCTCCCTTCAAATGAGGAGCTATCGTTTAGCTCCTTCGAAGTTTCTCTTAATGCATCCTTATGTGTTGTATACAGCACTGTTTGCTTTCTAACACGATCATAATAAACAACAACAAAGGAAATATGAAGGGTGGATCCCTTGTAAAACTAAGCCTTCTGGACAAAACTGTAAAGAAATTATGCCTTAGGTCATCTTGGGTATTTTTGCCTTGTTGTAAGGCTGAGGGTGCTTGCATTTCAAACCTCTGTGATGCTTGGATGATTCCACCATTATTCACCGAGTATTTTTTGTGAGAAAGGAAGCAGGAAGACAAAACTGAGGACTTAAAAAGAGGGGTGGGGGTGGGTGGGGGGAGGAGGAATAGACAATAAGGTATGGATTGCATTTGAGTTTGCTCCAGCAGTGATCTTTCAGCACTTTATTTCCAGCAGTTATATAGAAAAAAGGGTAGCTGCTTCCATTTATGCTGCAGTCACGAAGGTGAGATGTGAAGTCCAGGGTCTAAATACCATCAGCCCAGACCATACACAGAGCGCGTTGCACAGGTTAGTTTGTCGTTGATTTGACATCAATACCCAAAGTGGTCGTTTACCTGCAGGGGCTGACGGGATCCATTCCTCCACAAAGAGCTGGGGCTTCATTTTACTTGCCAAGCCAGTTCAGGGTCTCAGCCACAAGGTGCTGGTGCCATGGGCCAGGCTGTTTTATTTTGCGAAGAGAGACCCGTGCACCTCTGTGGAGAATTTGCCCTTCTGTTTCTAACAGACAGCCCATATATATGCACTGGTGAATTTATTATTTTTCTGTCAACTGAATCAAAGCCTGCATCTCAAGAAAAAAAGTATTTCATGGGAAAAACCTAAAATGTCCACATGAAACTATTAAATGTGACCCAAGAGCACACAAGTCCTTAAATTACAGTGTTTGTAGCAGTCAGTTTGTGCTATTCTGAGGGCTAATATTTTTAGCACCTTTACAGAAAATAACTTTCCTGAGAATCAGAACCTAAACAGTTTCAGAAATACTTGTTCTTAGCTTCCCAAACACTCATTTTCCACACTTCAAATGCGTAACTACAGCTGAAGAGAAGACATGAAGAGAAATGCACCCGTTCAACACTTTATTTTTTAATATATATTTGGCCGATGCTTGGCTGAGGTCTTCACCATTTTGTAGGGCTACTATTGATCTAAAATGAGCATCTTAAAATAATTGTGCACATTATTCATAAAACCTCAGATTATTAAAAATGAAAGAAAGCTAAACATCTCGATTTACTCTTCACCACGCTGCCTGCAAATCAGTCTAGACAATTTCACTTTTTTCTCACTTGGTTTCATTTGTTGATTCTCATGCGATAAGTTAAGGTTGCAGCTACTAAAGGGGACTTTTTTTTTTAATAGAGTTTCTTAACACGAAAAAAAAAATATTAAAAGCAGCCCTCTTGTGCTGATTCTCTCTCCCCTTGCTTTTGAGACACATTTTTTTGTTCACACGCAAGGGGAATTACACTGTGTAATCATTATACACCCGGAGTCCTTCCAGTGCTTGGCTCCCAGCTCACTGGCTTCACAGATCTGGCTGGAAGTTTGGATAGTTCAGGTGCTCTCCCAAGATGACCAGCGCAGGTCTTCATTCCACCTGCCTTCAGAGTCTTAACTGGAGAACACACCAACTGAATATCTGATATAAATCCACCTTACCTAATCTCCATACTTTCTGAACACTGGTGGCAAAACGAGGAACACTGGAGCAAGTCTGGGAAATCACTTAGATAACCAACTAAAATCCCACACAGAGGCTCGCCATAGGGTTATGGGGGCTTCAGACGTGTCCCCAATTCAGCAAGTAATTAAGGACACGATTATGATTATGTGCATGATTAGTTAAGTACACGGTGTTGATTAGTGACTATGTCACTATGTCGCACAGCTGTAGCATTTGTATAACTTCAGGCATAAGCCTGGTCGACTGCTTTAGCATTTCAAAACAAGATTTATATATTTTCCATAAAAAAAATACCACCAGCTTTTCTAATCAACTAAAATAATTTTTTTTTAATGATTCTTCCCAAATTGTGTCTATTGAGCTTTGTCCTATTTTTTTCTTCTCATGTTCACCTTCCTTCTACTTTTTCAACAAGACAGAAAACAGATGATGGAAAAGCAGAGCAAGACATTTAACCTAAACTATTAGCAAACAATGTTTCAGAGTTTGGTTTCAGGTTCTAATGTTTTCCCTAGATGATTCACACACAAATACATTATTTTATTCAGGCAGCCATATGTTAACACAGCCAACGGCTAACTTCTTATATAAATATTAAAAACAGGTTTAATTTTTCGTTTTATGAAATAGGTAAAACGGCATCACTGCAAAGGAGTCCGCATGCTTTGAAACAAAATACTGTTCATTTCTTTATAATTTAGCTTGGTGTTAGAAATGTGTGTGTAGATTACACTGCAGGATAGAGACATCTTTTCTTTGCATTTCCATTATCTGCTGAAGGAATTCAATTCTGAAGCACCAAGTGCTATGAACAACTAATGAACAGCTTCAGAGAACTAAGTTAACTGAAACCCTATTACATCAATGCCATATTCTGATACCTTTCTTTTCTTTTTTTTTCCTGTATTCTTGCTATTGCTTTCACTGCTTAGTGGGAAATATTATTAAAAGAGAAAGGACTTTTAGATCACTGATGCTAATCCAGCCTAACTTGGTAAAGATCAGGAGAGAAAAGGATAAAATTTGGAAAAAAAAAAAATCAGTGCAGCACAGGAGGCTGTTTTATTTAAATACTTTCACTATGCTCAGTCCAACCTGAACTGAGAGGATGCAATGAAGGAATTATTGTGTGGTATTCCAAATCCTGTGTTTTTAGAACATCTGAATATATCACAACCATCCCCTCTGACCTTAGAGCCTATGAATCTATGAGGGAAGAGTGCTGAGCTCCAGGGAAAGAAATGGGTAGCTTGAAAATCTGAGGTTAGGGAGATTCTGCTGTGTGTGTGAGATTTTTTATAGACATACATAATGTGTACGTGTGGGTCTGTACGTGTCAGAGTATATCTATCTATAAAATAAAAGTTGGTTACAATAGATGTTCTTATCTGACCTACTTAAAATTGTACATGAAAGCACAGTTAATTTCATCTCTTATCTGTCAGATTGATATAAATCTCCTGTTCAGTATTAATTATTGTAAGCATGAATATTCTTCATTTTTTGGGGGGAGACCTGATGATTAAAGCTACTGCAGACAGAAATCCTGAACTCATTAAAATTCCCTCCCACACCCCCTCACTGAATGTGCGTGCAACTTTTCAGACAGCATTCATCACTGCTCCGGCTGTCACGCAGTTTTTTGCACCTTCGGATAAGGGGTGTAAAATGCTACCTCTGAGAATCATTCATGTTTTTAAACTCAGTTTATGATCATGAAACTGCAAAATAAGTGGGAGCAAAGTGGTCTCTATTTTCATCTGAGCCTCACCTAAATGCTTGGAACTCCTTTCCCTTCTGTTTCTGCTTTTAAATCCTGCAAAGCAGCTTGACTTCAATAGCTCAGGAGGTGATGCAGGGTGTTAGCGATACTTTTTGTTCTGTTTTAATGAAATAATATGTTCCTATCCAAAATGATGTCAGTGATAAGTGTAGAAATCAGGAATTCAAAGCTAAGGTTAATCTGCCATTGTACTGTATGAAAAACTAATCCAGAATAAAAACTCACTTTACACCTTAGTCTCTGTTTAAACACCAGAGGATGGGGTTTCCTTCTGCTTGGAGGTGTCTTCTGCTATAAAGGTCCAGATGCTCCCACACCCTGATGCCTGCCAGGCTGATCAAGTCCCACAGATATCTGCCCCTGCTGAAAAAGAGGATTTGCCTTTCATGCCTGATCTGAACCAGATCAACAGTTAACACTTACAAATTAGGGTGGTAGGGGAAAGGAGTAATGAATTGTGTTTTAATGGTCAGGAGTCCCACAAGATTTTAGTTATCCACCATTATTTTCACAGGGAGAAGTGTATTTGGATGAGGAACAGCTCAAAGGAATGGGAGGAGGGGTATCTGCAGAAAAACAGAATACAGTTTCGCTCAGAAATGCAGAGCTATTAATAAGTTGTTTTCATCAGATGCTTGAAATTATTCTCATGAAAAAAAAATATCAGACACAATGGTCCCCCAAACCAAGAAAGACACAGCCTTAAACAGTCAATAGACTCGTAATTACACGTTCCCTCAAAATGCCTGAAAATCAGGTTCATCTCCCTGGTCTGTCAGAGCTGAAACCAGAACTATTTCTGACGCGTGAAGTGAGTCTTACAATCTCTGGACTGCTCTGGCTATGAGAAATAGTCTGAAAACAGCATTGTGAACATTGAGCATTTTTTAAATTTGTGCGTGTGTGCGTAATCCCTGTGATTATAATTTGATGGCTTTTCTTCAAAAGAATAGGTTAGGAAGTGACTGAGCAGGTTTTGCTCTGAATTTGGAGCCTGATTTCTCCGTGTTGCCTCAAAATTGTCTTTCCCAGATACATGAACCTTTTCTGTAGCACAGATAAGAAAGAGTGTCACTTCTGAGCCCTCCATCCCTGATGCTGTCCAGAGAGGTTAATGTAGTCTCTAATGTGAAGATGAATTCGGTCACGCTGCAGAAACGGTGCTGATCGGAAATCTGTGCATCTGCAATTTTTGTTATGGCACACTTAAAAAGGGGCAAAAAAAAAAACCCAACCCAACAGCAACAAAAAAAATGAGCAGAGGAGAATACATTTGCCTGTTGTGCTAAATCTAAGGTGAAAATGTGCAATTTAGACCACGTAGTTCTAGCTACCTTTGAGTGGCTTCCTTATTCTCACAGCCAGGTGTCTCCAAGAAATATTTACTAAATACTCTCTCATGCTGTAGTCAACAACCCTCATGCCACCATTTCCAGTGGGAAAAGTACTTTTTGCAGTAGCCAGCTCATAATATTTGGTTTAAAAAGTACTTGGTCAGCACAAAGCATCTTCACTGAATTAGGCATGTCTGTTGGGGTCAGATTTGAAGGTGAGATTTTGAAGGAAAAAACAGAACAGCAGATGAGGGACAACATAAACTGGTTTAATCTAGATGTTCACTCCCTAATCTTGCAAACATCTATGGTTTTCTTTAACTCTACATGAACCTTTGCACAGTGTGTTTAGCTGCGTAGTGCACTGTTTTTTCAACGTCCTTTGGTTTGAGAGGGAAAAAGAAAGAAAAAAAACCCTCTCATCTCGGAGTCGTTCTATGAGCCATTTATTCATCAGAAATAATTGTGGTCAGACATTTAGCTGAGAATGCTGGTATTTGTCCTAATGTTCTGTAAATGTTTATACCAAACTTAAATGAATGTAAATACCCCATCTCTGAGCTCTGTGGTAAATCGCTTGTTCGGCACAGAGAACGTTTGGCGGAGAAGTTATGCTACAGCCCGTTCCTGCTGAAATAGTTGAGACTGATGGCAACCAGCCATCTAAGCCCTGAGCTCAAATGTAAATACTTTGCTCCACAAGCAAAGCTGAAAAAAACCCAAGCCATATTTTGGCCACTTTTGTTCCAGAGAGAAAATAATCCGTGCCAACCCTTTCCCTGACACAGCTTACTTATCTCTGCATGCTGAGCTCTGCAACCTGACATGTTAAAAGTCAAGTCTAGGCTCTTCCTCTTCTCCTTCCATTTCAGAGCTCCAGTATTTGCTTGTTTCCCCATGAGTCAAAGGGGTGAGTGGACAGCAAAAGTTTCAGTTTGCCTTGGATGAAACCTTGAGCATTTGTTTTCGCTGCAGGGAAAGCTCCCATTGATTTCAAAGGGAAGAAGGACTGCAGGCGTGTGCTTCCCACTTCTGAAAATCAGAGCTCCCCGATGCAAATTTAAGACTTGCAATAGACAGGTATCAGTTCCGCTAATTAAGTCTCATTTATCTTAACCATTTCACTACTTAATCAGATAGCACAGTGATAAGCCACTATAAAAATATATGACAGATAGTCAAGGTCTAGACTTCTCTAATGTGGCAATTTTTTATATTATGATCTTTCTTTGTATATGCAGATGAACCGCTCTTTTATTAACTTCCCTTTGTAAGCATTTCACACGCAAGAGATCAGATAGGGCTTTGAGGGAAAAAAAAAAAAAAAGCTTTCCAAAGTGATGACAATGAATTAGCCCATAATTGGACTGATTGGTAAAAGTTCAGTACAATGCAACAAAAGTACACCATTATCAGGATTTAAACTTACTATGGGGAATTTTTATCACTGTTCATTTTAAAAATATCATCTTTGGCTGCACTTCGCAGGGACTTGCCAGTGTTGAAGTAGGTAAAGAAATCTGTAGGAGGAAAGGTCCTCTCCTACAAGTGTAGATAAAGTAAACATTTAGCTGTTAATACTTATTTCTTAAATTAAATTAGTTTTCTGGGGCTGTCACCTGAGGTTGAGGGTTTGTCTGTTGGGTGACTTCTGTAAATCTGCATATTATTTGGTGGACAGAAACACTGAAGAAGGGTGGCCGCCTATCCTCACAGAGCATCTCTGCTACAAAGCTAAACAGAACTCTAAGAACACCAGCATCTTTCCTCCGTTTACAGCAGGGAGGAGTAATGCACAAGAGGTCTACTCAGTACAGCAGAGAAAAAGATCACAAGATCTAATGCCTAGAAACTGAAGCTGGGCACCACCCTGACAACAAAACTATCACACATTTTGGAGGTTGGAGGTAGATCAAGTATACAAATTATGTGCCTGGACTTTTGTTGAACTTTGGGGTTCAAAATGGGGAGTGTTTCTCAACCTGTTGCTTTGTCTCATTCAAACCTGGCCAGGGGAGGTTATGGCTTCTGCTTTGCTGATAATCAGAATCCCTGTGGTTTTTGTGATTCTCTGATTTTCAAAATTCAGGAAATTTCCAAATGGAGAGGTGTCCTGAGGTGAAGATTGCTGACAAGGAACTTCCTCAAGATACTTCTCTTGGTTCCTTTTGGGGGCTCCCACAATATTCTCGATATCTCAGTGGAAGGATCTCACAATTTATTAAACAAAGTTTGGTGCTTTTCAATACCTTAGTTCCCTCCCAGACTCTTGGAAAAAGAGATAGTCAGTGTGACTGGATAGTTATCTTATTAGGAATATTTCAGAGACAGGGAAAAGTGAATTCAAAGAGCACATAGTAAACATATTAACTTGTTCTTATTAATGCTAACGGAGCTCCCATTAGTCCGTACACTGTAAACAAGAAATATTTGGGGCAAACAAGCAGAACATAAAGGAGCTACCAAAATGAAAAATTAACACCTTGCTCTTAACCCAGAAACTTTATTCTTCTCATGGAAAAGTCTAGTCACAAGTTAAACAAAAACAAAAAAGTGGGCCTAAGCAAAAAACCCAAACAACCCAACCACGGGTTCTAATATGCTTAGTAGGAAAGGAAATACACAGAATAGCCTAAAATTTAAAGGTCCCTTTTGGTGAAGATGAGCTCCTACAAGCAGCCAAATGGTGATGAAATTACCGAGCTACGTATGTGATCCTGCTATCAGAACCGCATCTTTTGTTCAAGGCAAATTACCGTGGCTTCTCTGTCTGTGTTTCTCAGGCTGCTGAGTGTGACCTTTGCGGAACCAACAGAAAGCAGAAAAAAAAGACAAAAAAAAAAAGAAAAAGGGGATTGCAAGGCTTTAAAATATTTCTGCAATAGAAAACTACCTCTATCTTAGCCCTTTCAATCTTGTCCTTCAAAGGTGAGATTCCTCCTTTTACACACAGCAATCACTGTTGGCCCAAATGGGTCTTTAGTCTGATATTGTAACTTCTGCTTTTCTACAAAATGACGTGGAGAGTTGCAAAAAATATTTGCTACAAAGAAGGGGTTTACAGGTACAGTTTAAGAATTGCCAGGCTACCTACTGACCTACTTCACCCTGAGCCTCAGTACTCTAACCATAAATAAAATGCTGTTGTGCAGGAGAAGGAATAGCAGGCCAAAGTGCCCCCCTTTTTTTTTCCTTTTTTGCAAAATTAGTTTGTTAAGTAGGACAACTTATAACTTGTGATTTGAGCATTAACACAAAACTCTCTCTACTTTTTTAATGTCTGTTTTCTGTAGTGTTTTAATCACTAATTGAGATTTCACTGGTGAATGGGCTATTAAGATATTAGTATCGTAAGTATTATTAACCTTCATCTATTAGAGAATTTAAAACTTCATTTTCTAATAATAATCAGAGACTGTAGATCCTATTTCCCTTTTGAGATTTAGAATACCTGGCATGGTTCATAATGTTTCGCTTACTGAAGTTCTACAATCCCATAAGAACTTCAGTTTTTATGACAGTAAGGCTTTAGACCTTACTGATGTAGAGAGAATTTTTTTTTATAAATACAAGAAAACAAAAGAAAACACTTAAATACATGAAATTACCCTAAATTTACTATATTTTCTATTTTTAAATCTCATAATTGTGTGGCTCACCTCAAGATTCAAAGAATGAGGTGACTTACGAATATTGAAAGAGTGAATAATTAAAATTTCAACAGCAAAGAAAGACCCTCTTAGATCTTGATGAACTAAGTCATGCTTTTTAACTGTGCTTTGTAGACTACTTGTATTAAAATGATGATGATTTTTGATTAATTGACCCAAACCAGAAAAATGTAACAAAAAATCAGAATTTCTCACATTTTTTTCTTCCTCTTCTTATTTCTTGACATTTATGTCTTTAACTGTGAAGCTATTTTTTCCTTTGTCTGACAATCTCCGACTTATATTGGAAACATATTTGAATAGCCTATGCCTGTTTCTTTGAGATTGCATTAGGCTATTGATGACAGTTAAACCAGAATGCATTTTTAGACTGAAATTCAGAGCATGTCTGAACAGAAACTGAAGTCTCTTAGGTGTTTGAATAGATTATCAAGATGATATTTTATCAGCATTAGGGATATTATAAATGTATTTTTAGTGCAGGAAAATAGATTCTAAGGCATTTAACACAAAAGATACATTATACTGATTTCTACCAATCCCTCAGAAATTCCATTCAGTAGTACTTTTTGTCCTGTGGTTCTAAAACAATATAGGTTGTGAGGAGATAGGAGTATTTCAGTTTTAATTGCCCTTTCCTAAAGGGAAATTACTCTGCAAAGGCCTTTACCAAGTTTTTCTATGAATACTTCCAAAGCAGAAGCCTGTGCCAAAATATTAACCATCCTGAAATTGTGTTATCTTCACCTTATTAGAGAAGAACTGGGCAAATGTGGCACAAATACCCCTTTGCCATGTCTTGTTCTTACTCGCTGATTAAATTACATCATCCATTTTTGTCTCAACATAGATAACCCAAGAGCAGAGCTGTGGCAAGACACGTGGAAGAAGTTTAGTTTGCTTATTTTTCTCTCCACCTTGTTCTTCTTCTGCCAACAGTTGCTCTCCCAGAAACCAAATCCTGTCCTTGGGTCATCAACAGAGCTGGGCACTGGTGTGATTTGGGAGCCAGGACCCCCTGGGTACATTTCCACCATTGTAAAACACAGATCCTCAGTTCCCTCTTGGTCCTTGTGTCCTCAGTGTCCATATTTCATGAAAATTATTCTGCTCTTGGCTGCTCTCTAGGAGGTGTGAATTGAATCCTCTGCAGAATTGAACACAACTGCAGGTCCAGGGACAGCAAGTGAAACACTGCAAGAATGAAACTACTCCAGATTTGGGTTGTTATGCGATCCTACAACACTGTTCCAGTCATCACGCTTTCTACCCTCACATACCTCATTCAGCTGCTTAATACTGACCAGTTGGGGGATACATATTTTCAGGTTGCTTAGGTGGACTTCAGCACAGTCCTTGCATTCTTTCAGAATCTTTAAAAAATGAATCAGCAGCAGAAAAAAAACAAAACAAAACAAAACAAAACAAAACAAAACAAAAAACGCAATAATGATGTTTTATGACTGCAAGTCAACCCTTGGGAACCATTTACAGATGGAAATGTGGCACAACACCGTGCTACGGTCACTGTGTGGTGTGGTTGCAACCTGTCTGCTCTACACACAGGCATCTCCAAGCTCTGTCAAACCAGGCAGTTGGCACCATTTAACAAGGGCTGGAGACTAATGATGCATATGCAGCCAAAGCCTCTTCTGTTTACATTTGCATCCTTTATAAACTGTCTTTGCTGTGACCTTATCCTGGAAGGGGAAGGAGAAGACATGAGGTTGTAGCAAGAATGACCTTGAGTCGGCCCTGTATGCTCAGTTCAAGGCAAAGAGGGTCCACTGAGGGAGGTAACGATTGCAATCAGTTTGCCATGAGCAGCAAACCTCCACGTAGGCTGTTGGAAGAACGAATTGCACCCTCCCTTCTCTTGGAGGGTAGCGCAGTGACTCATAACAGCCTCAGTATTGCTCAGCCTGAGATCGAGGAGTGGGAAGGGAAGAGCCCTCACAAATACTGAGTTTACAAATAACAGTGAATTACTGATTCCGATACTTGCTGTCGTGAACTCAGAGAATGTGGCTTTTTCTCTAAGTCCTCTTGCTGCACCTGGAAGTCCCTCACAGGCCAACGCAAGCTCTCTGGATGGTGGCATCCTCTTTGACCACCTAATTTAGGTGGTCTCAATCCCGCTGTAGTCTGCTTCTTCCCTAAGCACCTAACTTTAAATAAGTGGCTGAATGTAGATCCTATGGGCAATCTGTCTTCTGTTTCCCTAAGTTTTGCAGAGGAAAGATGCTGTCAAATTGAAAGAGTTAGTCATTTTCAAGAAAAAAAAAAACAAAAAAAACAAAAAAACAAACAAAAGAGTTCTAAGGAATTTCAGAAAAACATTATTTCTGTTTTACAGGTGAGTAAACAGAAACCTAGAAAGATTTAAATGAACCAGACCTAGTAACAGTCTTAGATAAGAAAGTGACTTAATTTTTCTAATGTGAGCCTGCTGTCTCTCACTGTCACACCACTCTCGCTAGCAAAGCTATCACAGAACCACTCTTCCTTCCTTTCTCATGATCTTCATGTCCTTTGAAATGGCAAAACAGCTTCTTGATATAGAAATCAGTGAAAAGACTCTGTCTAAATGTTTCCATAGGTGTCTTTATATAATAAGAGATGGACCATTTGACTTGGCATGTTCGGGTCTGGACACTTGGGACCAATTAAAAAGGAATTTCCCAAGTGTGGCTTTTAACGCAAAATTGGATGAGCAGCAGCCAAGCTTCAGATTTCCTTTCATTGGCTCTTTGTCTGCTACATCTGCATGTAAACTTGTTTCATGAGCTGAGAGGAATGAACCAAAGACCAGACAAATATCATAGCCAGAAGCTAATCTGTGCATTTTAAAAACATGTGATAATTAAACTTTTTTATATCAGTAAGGAGGATTCTGACCTGAATTTAGGCAGGGAATCTTCCACTTTACTCCTTGTGTCCACGAGGAGAAGCACCTCTGCTTTATAAGAGGATGCATGATGACCTGGGACAGCATGCACAAACCTCTTAGGACGTTCAGTGAGAACTGGGGTCTCCCAGGGCTGGGCTGAATGCACACAAAGGACAGAAGGCCATCTTCTCTCTTAGTAGATTCAGCAAACTGGGAATTTGCAGTGAGTGGTCCTCCTTGCAAGGAGCTGAATGGGAAAGGTAAGATATGACAAACGTTCTAGCCTTATGTGACCTGTCCTGCAGCTTTGGGAGCAGCAGTGTTTGTATACCACCTGCAAGCCTCACAAGACAGGTTTAGGTGAATTGGCCTCCTGCTTCAGTTTCCTGTTCTGTATCACAGAATAAAAATGCTGTCCTTTGTTTTTAACCATAGATTTTGATATCTTTTTTAAAAAGAAGACTTTATAAAATTTTATGAAGACTCACTTACGTACAGTTGACTAATGCCGCGACAGTGCATTAAGTGGAAGGTCCAAGACTTAACCAAGCTGTTGAACATTCTTCTGGTTATAGTAGGTCTGGACTAAGGATTTGACCCTCTGGGCTACTGCAGGGCATCTACACAGAATATGCTTGTGGCAGATATTGCAGTTTTTTCTAGTTCCCCTCTCCCTTCTGCTATGAATGCAGTGGAGAGATAAAGGGCAAAGGAAACAAAGATGAGCCGATGGGCTTCATCCTCTCTGTCACAAAACACTAAGGTTAATTTCTCAGGACGAACTGCTGCAGCTTTCATGAGATACGTAGAGCTTTAATCCCACATAATCTCCATTGCCAAACTATACTGCTCAATGGGATAAAATGTCTTCCCCTTACCCACCGGGTGAGAAATCAGTTGATTAGAGGCATTTGCAGAACCAAAAAGCTTTTTTGCAGGCTGTCTCCAGAAGACCTATTATAAATCCCACCAAATCCTAGCTTGCTTCCCACCATGGTGCTAATAGTTTGATCTGTGGTCTGCTAATGAGGTACATATTGCTTCACCTCCAGTAAAGGTATTAGGGTGTCTACTCCCTTCTGCAGCACCAATGAGATTATAGTTGTTTGTGCCAGGAGGAAAAGGAATTTCCAGGGCATAAGTCATCATTTAGAGTTATTAACAAAAGGATTTATTATGTTGCTCTGTTTCATACGGCGGTATACACGATGCCTAGAGCATGCCAGACTGCAACTACCTACCACATAATGTCCTAATGAATCACTGCGCGCTGGAGGAGCTGCAGAACCTCAACATTCAATTGCACATTTCTCCCCTACACACCACCAAATTGACAAATAAGGCCATAATGGCTTTGCATTTTTATCTGGTAAAACTGATCTCAGGAAGATGAGTACATTGAAACCACGTCGAGAGCTATGTGTGGTGGGGGGGAAATCCACTTTCTGAAAAAAAAAGAGAAGAAAAAAAAAATAAATCTATTGGCGCAGCAAAACAGCTCTAACGCAAAGTTAAGTTCTAACCCCAAACTCCATGGGCACTGGGGGGGTCTGTGTCTGTGCCTGGGAAGACAGTGGGGTCTTGAACCATGACTTCAGGGCTTGCAGAGTCAAGTCCTGCTGTAAAAAGAGCCTTGCTTTCCAGAGCTGCAAAGATGAGGCTGACTAAAGGCTATTGAATCTTGCTTGTCCACGCTTGCCCTCTGTGTAATTTATAGTAATTGAAGGCCAAAGGCTCTCGCTAAAATAAGCAGCTAAGAAATATTTCTCCTTTAACCGAACCAAGGTCCAGCAAGGCTTAATTAAACAATGTTTAGAGTACATTGTGAGTTCTCCAGGTGGCAGGAGAGACAAATTATTATTTATTTGCTTTCACTCATTTCACTTGCATTTTCAGGCTTAAAGGCTAAAATGACTATGTTTTGTTCTGATTTTGCTTTCAGTAAAGGTGCTATAAATTTTCTTATTTACTCCATATAGAAGCAGATGCAATTAATATATATTTGTCCATACCTAATAGCTAAAATAATCTCTGAAACACCACAGTCCTCTCAGGTTGTGTTTTGGGAGAAGTGAAAAAAAAAAAAATCCTTATATCATTTCGCCATGTTTGATACTTGACGAATTGTTGGCGTTTTTCAACACTCTTGGTTAAATTTCAAATTTTCACTAGTGTTTTTTCAGGGACAAATCTTCCCATGGCAAACCTGTCTTTCACCCTCATGAAAATAAGTCACTTCACCTTGGAAGAAAGCCAGCTTTTAAATGTATGGAGAAACGAGTTCATCTCCCTCCATGTAGTCCCTCGTCCTCCTTCTCCATCTTTCCTCCCTCCCCTAACTATGCTCTGGGTTAAGAAGCAGGGCTGAAACAAAGTCTTGCGGTCAGTCCCCTTGGCAGAATGCAGCATTTCTCCTGCCTCCATTTATTTATCCTTCCAGATGATGAGCCTGAGGAGAGTGGACTTTTACCTTGGGGGAGAAGGGGTTTTAGGACCGTTTAGCATCTCAAAAGAAAGAGTTCCTAGGAGGTGAGAGCCGCAACAGAGGTAATACTCTGTTTTTAAAGCAAAGCATGGGTCAAATTCTGCTTCCACTGAACTCTGTGGCACAACTCCCAAAGCTTGTACTTTAGAGGAAGCTCAGGCCCAGGGGATGACGAAGCCAGTGATTATACAGCACATTATGTTAAAGAAAAATTAAATCAAATGCAGCTGCTTTTATATAATTCAAAGACAGAACTCAGTGTTTTCTTAAATTATTTTTGGTTCCTTTTCCCCTCTCCCCTCTCTGCACACTGATTCCCTGTCTACAAAGAAAAGCTTCAAAGAACATAAGCAAATCCAACCCTTTTATTTAAGTTTTGCTTTCTTGCCCCCCTTTTTTTTTCTGTTTAAAGGAAAAAAAAAAGTTTCTTCTATTTGATGCTGTTGCAAACAAACAAAAAAAACCTCCTGCCTTTTAGTCCCTTCTAGTGATGTGTTTGTGGTGTCAGGGACTCAAAAACCATTAATAGTTTAAAGGTGATGTTTGAATTTCTGCTGTGGAGAAGCACCACTGTCCAGTCCAGTCAAATGAGTGACTCACACTAAGTCACATTCATTCAGAAAGACTTGTTTTCAGACAAGAATCAACATGTTTGCTTGTTACTGGAGTTTAACCCAACTGAAAGGTGTATCAGAAACACAGGGTGGGTTTGATAAAAGGTACATAAAAGTGAGCTAAAAATTCATGTGTTTTTACGAAGTGGGAAAAATTAATGAAATGAAGAAAAAAAAAATTAATGCAAACAGACTTTTTACGAAGTGGGAAAAATTAATGAAATGAAGAAAAAAAAATTAATGCAAACAGACTCATTGCGAAGTGCAGATTCTATCTCCTCCTAGAGGAAAGGTTTCAGTTGGAAATATTTGCCTCTTTATTGAGTCATTAATGTGATTTCACTGGGCATTTGCTTTTTTGCTGCTCAGGTGCTGATTCAGCAAACTTCTTAAACCCACGTGAAACCTGAACATGTTTGTGGTTCCGCTGAGTTCAATTAGGGCACAATAAAGTGAGATATGCAAGTGCCTTTCTCAATCAAGGGCCCATGCCAGTGACAAAAATTCCAGTTGAAAGATCTATCATCAGACAGTTTCCTCTAGAAGCTTAATTTTTGCCTTGTTATACAAAGTCAGTTGATATTTGGTCCTGCAATTAAATATATGCAGACATTATATTTAGCAGGCTCTTGACAACCAGTGTTTGTGGAAATAACATTTATGATATAAACCTGATAAATGTTCAGCTTTGTGCCCATCTTTGCTTTATTTTGTGTCTCGAGAAAAACCAATAGCAATCACATAAGCAAGGTCCCCACAGATCTGCAAGAAAAATGTCTCTAAAGCAACGGCAATATTTTTAATTATTTGGGAGATATTTAGAGCAGTTCTGAGAGTATCTGAATTCGCGACCAAGTAGCTAATTCTACCCATATTGAGATCCAAACTTTAGCACATATATTTTTGAGAATCCAATTATTGTGTTTTGTTCTGGGAGAGGAGGTGAGAGAAAACCACCAAGGAAAAAAAAAAAAAGGAAAAAAAAAAGAAAGAATGAGAAACAACTTTTTTTTTTTTTTTTTTCCTATGGAATTGTTAGGGAAATCACACACTATCAGGTTGCGTACATTTATTTCCCACATATGAAATACTTTGTCCTAGAAGAGATGTTCATAAAAGCCTCTCAATTCAGTTATTTGACAGATGAGATCTGTTCTTGATGTCAGTCACTGAGTTACAGGTCTCTTCCTCTGTTCTGCTACTGTGATTCTTATTCTGTTTATCTTTGTGCCCACACTGTATATCAGTATAAATTTATACGTGTGTATGCATATTCTATACATACAGCCTATCTTTATTATGCAGATGATAGCAGTGTTAAGCTTGCTGCAGAGGGCATCTCTTTCATATTTCAGAGGAATGCCAGGCAAGGAGATCTATTCTTGAAGCCCACAGTATTAGAATAAGAATGAAACAATTTTCATAGCAATGCAGTGGGGGAAAAACAGTAAAACCTCTGAGAATGATAAATGCAGGGGCTTTTTTTATGAGATGCGGCAAAACAAAACCTGGTGTTGAAAACATCCAGAGCAACCCCAGTGCTCACGAATGGAGTTACTGGGGTGGATTCTCCATTGCCCTGTGCTCCGCACAGTCAGAGAGCAAAGTGAGTGGAAATCATTACCATCCTCCATCCCAGCACAGGCTCATGCTACTCCCACCTTGCGTGGTACGAATGAGTACAAAGACAACGCAGTGGAAACAAATAGCCTTGGCTCTGTGAAAAACAGCAGAGTGTATTATATATATATATTTATTTTTTTTTTAATTTTTCCTCC
>VZRU01014682.1:214164-300669 GCA_013398155.1 Pedionomus torquatus | reverse complement strand
TTTTTTTTTTTTTTTTTTTTTTAAATTATGCTAGTGCTGTTATTACAACTGAATTATTACAGGTTCTGGTTTCGATTTTCTCCTGTAAATATAAAAACCAAACTTATTAAACCAGTTCTGTGACCTGTGAAATCACTGTAGCCTGTTTCTAAAGACTTTCAGTGTAGGTTTCCCACCTGCTGGGCATTCAATAAAATCTATGTCTTCCCCAACCTGCCCGACACCAAGTCATACCAAGGCCTTTCCTTCAGTCCAGGTTAATTAGGGTTTTCTCACTACACATCTGCCTATTTTTAAAGAATACCTCAAGTTTCAATATCTTCTGAACATCTACTCCTTTGAGAAATTTTGGTTAAATCAATCAATAAGTTTAAAAATTAAAAAACAACCAAACCCAAAACCTGTAGGGAAGGAGTGGACAGCAAACAGTTATTAAGTCAGCGTGATTGCCTCAGATTTGTTTCTTGACAGAAACAGATTCTTAATTTCTCTTTTACCTGCACACAAATCAATTTTTGATCTTTTTATTATCATCCCCAAAGGTGAGGATTCATCTGACTTGGTCCTAGTTGCCTAAGAGGCATCACTTTGCAAACTCATCTAGGGTGAATGGAAATGGATGGAGAGAAGGTGCAAGTCCTGAAATAGGTATTTCAAGCAAACAGCATGACTTGACACTCTGGGGTTGTTCTGTCCCTCTCCATTTCCTGCCAAGGAAATTCTTAAGTCGGGTTTACAGTAAATGTCTATCAGATGAGAATGGTTAGGTAAGGTTTATCTGGTTCCTGGAGAACACTATAGGAAACCACTGAGTGTCACAGCAAGGACATTCTCTGTCTCCTGCGATACAGACCTGACAGTTCCTCTGAGCTAATTTCAAGCTGATTTTTCAAGTGGTGCCTTGCTCTTACTTGGGCTAGCATGAGCAGTGGTACTTGGTGACCCCAAAAGCCAAACTCTTTGCTAAATTGAACAAGGACTGAGTTAACTCTTCAGTTCTGTGTGACTTCAACTTAAACTCTACTGGCACAGTGCACCTCCCAATTGTAAGATAAAGCAAAATGCCCTGAATCAAATTGTTAACCACCAGCTGCTGAATTTGCTCATTCAGTCTGCAATGAGGCACAAGCACAAGGTGTTTCATTAGACCTCTGAAAATGGCTACTACTCTCCTTCGGGTCTTGCTTTTGATATCTTGGTACCTGTGACATCGGAAAAGTCATGCAATCATGAAATCATAGAATGATTAGAGTTGGAAGGGATGTTAAACATCATCTAGTTCCAACCTCCCTACCATGGGCAGGATCACTTCTCACAGATCATGCAAAGCCCCATCCAGCCTGGCTTTGAACACCTCCAGGCATGGGGCATCTGCAACCTCTTTGGGCAAACACTGCCGGTGGCTCACCACCCGCACAGGAAAGAACTGCTTCCTAATATCTAATCTAATTTATTTTCTTTCAGTCTAAAACTGTTACCCCTCAACCTGTGACTACACTCCCTGATCAAAAGTCCCTCTCTACCTTTCCTATAGGACCCTTTAAGTACTGGAAGGCCACAATAGGCCACAAAAGAAGGCTCAGAAGGCTCTCCAGAGCCACCTTTTCTCCAGGCTGAACAAGCCAAACTCTCTCAGGCTGTCTTCATGGGAGACCTGTTCCAGGCCTCTGATCATCTTCATGGCCCTCTTCTGGTCTTGCTCCAAGAGATCCATGTTCTTTTGTTGCAGGCCCCAACAAAAGGTTATGGCAATTTTTTGTGAAATGGATGAAATAGAACTGTAACAGGGCTCCATGTATGTAGATTTTGAGGAGATTCAACCAAGTGCTACACACGTGCAGTTCATAAACAAAGTGAGACAGTTAGTGTATTTAAGACAGGGTTACTTTGGGGGTTTATTTGTTTCTTTCTTTTTTTCCTTCTGAAGCAACTCAGCAGATGAGCTACATAACGAATGTATCTGCAAGAAACTACTGGGGTAGAGAGGAGTCCTTGCAATGCATAGTGCTTTCTGAGGTCTGGGTCCTAATTTTAGCACAGAGAGGGCCTACTCACACCTATTGAATCATAGCTGGCTTCGTCTCGGGCACATCAGTGTCCACAGAAAATGCTACACCCAAAAATTTCTTTTGGTTCTTGCAAAATATGCACAATCAAGCCTCAGAAAATCTGAAAATCAAAGGATTGCAAGCTGCAGTGCTTAACAGAACAGCCTTTGGTTTTGATTGCACCTATAAACGCAAAAAGGGAGTGGGAAAAATGGTCTTTTTAATTTTTGTGGTGTTTTCTCCTTAAAAAAAAATAAATGCCTGCGATTAATAAAAAATGTAAGAATTCCAATTTGTGAATGCAAATGTGCAGAAAAGAGCTGTTGAGAAAGGATTTTAAAAGCTGCACTACTGTAAATCATTGCAGAGTAAGACTTACTTCTACACAGATAATATATCCCCAAATGCCTTTGAAATTCTGCAATAAGCGAGAGGAATATAAAGTGAAGGGTATGAAATACTGTAAGCGAACTGCTTCTTAACATCTCTATCAAGGCAATACATTTTAACTTGGCGCGTTAAAAATGCAAACAAAATCTTTAACTCCTGAGATCAATTGCAAGCACAGACAGTCTCTGGGTCTAGGAAGAGCATTCTGTCTTGTCAAGCTCACCTTATCATCATGGAAGAATAAACAGCGTAATTATTCTCACCTTTTTGTTTGTTTTCTAATTGGATCATTTATTACTTTCAGGAAATTCAAATCAACATCAGATTTATAGTGCAAGGCTTCTGAAATATTGATTTGGTTATAGAAATGTCAAAGCTGGCAGGTAAGCTGTCTTGTTGCCTCAGGAGTCTTTTGCATTAGCAGAAATTATGGAAAAGGCCTTTAGAATTGAGTAAGTTTAACAATTTGTTTCTGTGTTATGCCTGGTTAAAAAACTCTGTTCTTTTACCGATATTTTAGCTCCATTTATCAGCCTACGGTTTCTAACGTTGGTGTGTTTGAATCAAATACACAAAGGATAGAATTGTAACTGTTCTGTTCTGCAAAATGTATTCTACTTCTAGGCTGGCTATAACAGGATTTTGGATGACTGTTAGCACATTGTTTCTCGTTAGTTACCAAATATCTACCATCGTAAACCATGGATGATCCTGAAATAGATCTTCTGCGTTCCTTGGAAGTTCTCAAGCACTCAAAGTATTTGTCCCTGAATGAGATCTGTGCTCTCTGGTGCTCAGCAATGCATGTTTCTGCTGGTTCTTTCACCAAAACTGCAAGGCAAGACCTAAAACATAATAATCTCAAACATGTCCATTCAGAAATTCTCTTTGACTGTCTCTTTTGTGATGTTGAGGAAGTTTACTCACAGATTCATAACCTCATTTTGTGAGTCAAATTAATCCTACTAATTAGCATATTACCTCTTCCAGCTATGCGTATACTGCCACTTATGCATTTTGTGGGTGTTAAAGGGACTGATTTTCTGTGCTTGGCAAAAGACCTCGGACAACAAGGAGCTTGGCACTTGATCTAAATCTCACTGGGAAAAAAAAGAGGTTTGAAATCAGCCACTACCATAATGGTCTGTCATGACTTAAAAAAGCCCAACCTCTTGCCACAATTTACGACGTTCCTACACACCCGTCGGCACAAAGTGTGGTGGTGCATGGTTGTGACTTTCCATTTGATAAGCTTTATCTCTGCCCTAGACAGGAAGAAACTGTTGTGGGGATATGACAGTATGTGTATGTGGACGCTGTGCTAAGTCACCCTGGACACCCTTTAAAACCAGAAAAAAGGAAATAAAAGAGTGTCTTTAGGATTTGGTTCAACTGACTTCATTTAGAGGTTCACTTTTGAAAACCAAGATTGATTATGGTGCAGGAGATTTCATTTATTTTCATTGTTCAGACCAGGAAAATAATTTAGAAGTAGGTCCCCACAGAGGGCATGCCTAGAAGATATTCCCATGACTTCTCAAATATTCCCAAAACAAAGTAATGTTACGTAGCGGGGACACAGAAGAATTGCAGGAAGATAGGGGAGAATGAAAATAAAAGAAAAAAGGGTATGCTGCTCTTTTTTGTTTGGTTGGTTGATTGGTTGATTGGTGACAGGTGATGCTTTAGAACTAGTGATAAATCAGGAAGATGAGAACTTGTTCTCTCTCTTCCTCCCTTCATACATTCATAGGCAAAATGAAAAGCAGAGGAACCAAAAGAGAAAGTAACAGTTCACATATATACTTCTCCTGTGAGCCTTTATTACAATTAAATATTTTAAAATAGTGAATGAAAATGCAATCCAGTCTTCACATAAAAAGATTATTCAATTTAGCAATTTTCTCCTTTCTCAAAAAAAGATTCAAACTTATAATTTTCAGTGGGAAGAGGAGGACAAACAAAACGATTTACAGTTTCATTGATTTTAATACAAAAAAAGATATTTGTTTGTTCCTAGTGACTTATCACTTATGAAAACTTTCAGAAATTAGTTCATATTCAATATACTTTGCATAAAATTCTTTTCCTGTGGGTTAATGTGAAAATATTTCTCAGGCAAAATATTTCATCGGTCCAGGCTGTAGAGAACCATTTGTAATTAGGACATTGAATGTTATTAGGCATTAGAAATGGGAATTTTATCAGTTTCACTTAAAAAAAAAAAAAAAGAAAAAAAAACACCAAAAATAGAACAAAGCAACTGTAGGAAAAGGAACAGTAGAAAATACATTAAAAACAAGCAAACAAATTACAGATTAGCCCCGAGTTTTTTTTAGGGGAAATCAAAACAGAAATGGAGAAATTGTTATATATTTACACAGATAATAAGGAACAATACATTGATCAGAGGAATCATAGATTAAGAAATGGGATAGTACCCCAAAAGCCAGTGCTTTCCTGTGCAGAGATAAAATGCTGTCATACTCCCCGTAAGTATATAAATGATTTTTAAACACAGCATGACAACAGAAATACCCCTGATTGTCTGGACAGGATTGCAAGAAAGGGACAAATTATTTCTGAAGTCCTAAACCCCTGTTGCTGCAAATGCAAATTCATACAACAGTAAATGTACATAAACAAATTGTCATCTCTTTAACAAGTTTTGGATGTCTATGCACATGTCCTGTTACTTTGATGGATCAAGGCCTCAGTTTTCAGTCTTGGTTAGGAAACATCACCTAGACTATATCCTAGCTCTGATTGAGATTCATTAAGGTTTTGTGTCACATTTGGATCCACAATAATAAATCCCACTAAATGTTACAAGAATAAGGTTTGATTCTTTGCTTTAGCTTTTATTCAACTGCTTGTCTAAATGACAACCAAGAACCCTGAGAACAGGTGGGACCAGCTGTGGGTTAGTTAGTAAACCCAAAGATTAGTAGTCCTATCACCTTGATTCTAATTCTCATTTTTTTCTGATTCACAGTAACCTTAGGCAAAACGTACTCTTTTTCCTTTACTCACCTGAAAAACAACAGGTTGTAATAATTCCAAGCTGTCTCTGGGTTGCTGCCTCGTAATTTTATTTATTTATTTATTTATTTTTAAAGTTTAATGAATACTTTAAAAATGCTCTCAGATGATAACTGAAAAGCACCAGCATGCAAAGCACTATCACCCTAATGACCTGCAGAGCTTTGTCTAGCGACTAAACAAGTCCTTAATCAGAATGAAAGCTTGTACATATAATATCATCTCTGACGGTGTAAACTGGTGCTGTTCACCAACACTGACTCTTGGAAGGCAGTTTATCCCAAGTCAGGATGTGGCCCAAATCCTTTTCTTCTTGTACCTTTGAGCCTGTGGTGAATCTTGAATAACCCCAGTGGCTGTCCTGTTGATTTAACAGCTGTACGCAGCTGAGCGTGAAGCTCAGCATCGCCGTGCTGAGCCGTATCCACTCTGCTTTCCAGCACAACCCAAAGGGTTGGTATCTCATGAAGACAGGACTGCATTTTGCCAGGGGACACCGTGGTGTAGACACGGACTTTTCCAACCCCCCCACAGTAAACAGTTCACGCTCTGAAACACTAAAATAATAAAAACAGCGACCAATTTGTGGCCTGCATCTGGCAACCACGCTCTTTCCCTATGCAAATCAAACCACACACAGTGCAAAGGCCCTTCTGGTCCACTTTATTACAGGAAGGAAAGCCACGCTTTTTACCGGCATTGGTCGGAAAAAAATGAAATATTCAAATTTCACCCAAAAAAATAATCACCACTGGTTTTCACAGAATTTTTTTCCACCCTTTTCAAAGCATTCCTTTAAATAGGTATTACCTTTTCCTGTACCTTTACCTTTTTTTATTCACTATCTTTTTCCATACTCCTCTTTTGTTCTAAGCAGAGGGAAAACATTTATTAAACAAGCAGACTTCGTCTTAATTTGATTAAGGTCTCGATCTTGCTGCTCATTACAGCTGAAGTTAAACAATATTATTAAAGCATTATCTTAATGTTTTTGAACTTACCTTAATTTTTCTTTTTCCTTCCACTAATGGGAAATGCTGTTACTCATTCACAGTCCACCTGCCTAATAGAAACTAGCTTCTGACAATTAAAGTGGTAACATGTAAATTCTTGTATGACATGCCCCTATCTGAAGATTAATTTGTGCAATTCATGACTGATGAGATGCATTATTATCTGCAAACTTATCACCTCTCTTACCCAAGTTCCAGCTCAATCTGATCTTTGTTAAGACTTAATGAGAACAAATGCAGTTCTTAAGAACAATGGAAAAAAAGGTGCAAAAATGCAACACATTTTGTTTAAATCATTTTTAGAAATACTATCTGTGGGTGTTAGTATAGTTATGAATTGCTTTAAAACCAAACTTGAAACAAAACAAAACAAATCAAAAAACCAGAAGGGACACTTGTTCTTAGAAAACTAACAGTCTGTCGAAACGTTCCCCACCTTACCACCAACGAGAGGAAAAAAACAGAGCTTCAAAGGATTTGAAACTGTAAAATTATAATTAGGGAACATAAAGTCAAGCAAATGATCGTTGACATTTGGAGAGGGGTTATTTTCATTTTAAAGAAAATTGATCCATTCAGTCAATGTCCTTTGGGGATTGTCATGAAAGCCTTCCACAGAAAACACCCTCTCTTCAACAGTTTCTTGTAAGAAAACTAAAAATTATGCTTTATTAGCAAAACTGATACCTTATGGGATCTTGGTATTTTTCTGAATGACTTGCTACAGCTGCTGGGTTTTAGGAATATGTATGCTCATCCAGAGGTACCATGGAGGCTGGTCCTAAGATACTGTTATATCACAACGGCAGATTTGACCACGGTCAGGCAGAGTACTGGAGCCACGATCAGCAGTCCAGCCCTGGTTGTCATGGCCAACGGACAACGTTACAGTCCAAGCAACATGCACAACATCATTTAGTATTTTGTGATTTCTGGCCCAGCCTTGTATTTAGCAGTGCAGGCCTCAGCTTCCAGATGAGATATGTTGCATGAACATGATGGCAGCTGGAAGATTTGAATTCCTATTTCACATTTTCCATGGACCTACCTTGCAAAGTACAAGCTAGGTGCAAAGTACTGACAACCTTGGTAGGTACAAGGCCAGGTTGGATGGGGCTTTAAGAAACCTGGTCTAGTAGAAGGTGTCCCTGCCCATGGCAGGAAGGTTTGAAATAGATTATCTTCAAGGTCCCTTCCAACTCTAACCATTCTAAGATTCTAAGATTCTTTCATCTCTTTTTGTCTCTGTTTTCCCTCCCCTTCCTTCATCTGCCTTGTCAATATAGGCTGCTATGTCTCTGAGTCTCTATGTTTTTAGAGTGTGAGATGCTGATTCCTTGGGAACTTCTCAATATTACAGCTATAAAACCAAATCACTGTGTCCAGGAGACACCAGGGACTGAAATCTGGTCTCACACACACTGATAAATGCTGTCATAGTCATCTGTATTGCAGCTGCATATTAGACTAGACTTGAGCTTCTCTTACTAAGCACTTTGATACTTCTGTCAAAAAACTGTTCTGTTTTGGGATAAAGCAAAACCTCCAGTTTCTGTGGTGCAGACACAGCCTCAGGACACGTGATTTCTATAGCTCATTAACCCAACTGTCTTGACCACAGAAGTGAAGAATGGCTAGAATGAATAAAAGCTTAAAGCAAAATGCAGAAGGAATCTGAAGACTGCTCACTGAGGCTGTTAAGGACAGATTGAAGGCTTGCTGGAAAAAAAAAAAATCACTAGGAGCCTTTACATGGCTTTCAGGGAGCTTTGGAGGAAGCCCTCAAACAACTCCGCTCCTTAGTTCTGCTTTAATTCTTGCCTCAACGTGGAGAATTCCTCTGCAATTTACAAACAGCATTGCCAAGGGCAACAGTTTGTGTTTAGTACCACAGGGCAGTGAAAGGGCTGGGAGGAGCAGAGAAGACTAAAACTTCTCAAAAACTCTTGCAGTGTCTCTTCCTTCCTGTGCTGTGCATTGATCTCCTTTGCTTAGATTAAAACCTCCACCTTCTGAAAGACACCCACAACTGGCATCTATCCCACCAGACTGAAAGCCATTTGGAAGTCCTGCTGCAGTGTGTGTTATTTTTACAGTCACGCAGTGATCAGAGCAGAATAGATTTAAGACAAGGCTATTTACATTAAAAATTTGATTGCTTGTCTAACAGCAAAACATTGTTATATGCCATTAAATGATAAGGACTGAATACGGCACAAGGATATCTGTTCATTTCATAACACCGAACACATTTCTTATCCTTCTGACATTACAGTAATTTAACTTTGCAAAGTTATACTCAGATCCTGCTAGTTTTAAATGCTTCTGTATATGCTTATACAATTCATACTATGATGTGCATTCTCCAAATAACTGTCAAGCCTTCCTGCTTTAAAGAAGACAGTATATTTCCCTGAAACACTGTGTACTGCAGCACTAGAGCATGGAGACTGTCAAAGAATTTAAAGACAATGATGGGGACTATTACTGCCTTGCATGGTAGAATCATCATTTATCAAAATCTCATTTGGAAAATTGCATTTCAAAAGAGATCTTGTACAGCACAGGACTGAGGCTTTAGCTTGTTTGTGAAGGGGAGAGTTTGAATCCTTTTTCTTCTTCTGTTTTATTTTTTTGTGCTTTTTTTTTTTGTTTTTTTTTTTTTTTTTTATATTTCATGTCTAGGGACATGAGTAATGTCCCTGGATGTCAGAAAAATGAACACTGCATTCAGCCCTGGTTCAGTCTAGTTGAGTGAGAAAATGCAATGCTGAATCCTAAAAAGCAGCGTCGTGTTCTTAATCTATTTAGTAACCCTCAGGCTGCGATTCAGCTCGCTTGGGTTTCAGCAGTCACTGAGTCACCTTGATCAGGATCCTGGTTGCTGGTGGCTCCCCCTGTAGTCAATGGGGAAAGATAAGCTCCTACAGAGACTGACTCACAGCACAGGCCTGAATCACCCTGGGGGGTGACATCCCTCTCCTGGAAGGACCCGTGCCCATGAGGCATGTGGCTCTGCATCACCCCTTGTATGTAAAATTCAGAGAGCGAAATTAATTTTGGTAGAAAAATCCTTCCTGTTCCCTCTCATTTTTTAATGAGGAAATGCATTTGTTTTTTGGAGGGCAAAACAGAGAAATAGTTGTTGTGCAGTGAGCAAGGACTGGGGAAATGAAGCGGATGCACTTGAGAGCGTTCTTTCATGGCAGGAAAGGGAAATGGGTTTAAGATTATACAGCAGTACAGTAGGTTTGCTCACCTCTCACTTCAAAGCTTCACTCATCTAATCTTTTGTTCCTTTTTGGGTAGTAGGATGGATTTATGGGTTCTGTCACTGGCTTGACTATATTTGAAATGGCCTTCCTTACACCAGACTAGGCTGGCTAACACCAGCCATGGTCTGCAACCTATTTTCTCTAGCAGTCTATGCCGAGTTCCCTTAAAATGACACAAATATAACCCATAGTACAAAGCACAGGAAACTTCTAAGACAACCTGAACTAAAAATTAATAATAATAATGAAATAAGTACCTTAATATCAACCTTTTTTTTTTTTTTTCCACTGGAAAATGCCAGTGAATGAAGATCTGAGTATAGCTTTCAAATAGTCACTTCTAACCTAAACTATTCTATGAGTTTATGATTATATGAATAGCAGTAAATCTCTGAAACTCTGAGGGTTTGGTGATCCTGGACAGCAGATCATGAGTCAAATACTGGGGAAAACCTGTGTTTTCTTGTCCTTTTTTTGATGTACACTGACTCAAAAATGTGTTTGCATTACTACAATCTAGCGTAAGTTAGGGTTGGGTTAACTCATGTGTAGAGTCTGAGAATATTAATTTCTGGACAGTTTTCAGCCTCAGTGACAAAATATCACAAAAAGTAGGAAGAAGTGGTATTATACTATTGAGATCAATTAGTTCTGAAGGTTTCTCTTTGCATCTCTCAAACATGCTAGTGTTGTTCAGCCATAGCTGAAATCTACTTGAAAAAATGAGAAATTTAACAATACTGGCCACTACTGTTTATTCCAGATTGGTGAAAAACAGCTGACAAGTCTGAGATGAAATAGCAAATGTTACATAGCGGTGGGGGATCCCAGCAATAGATCATCAGCTGGTCACATCCTCCAAGGCTCCCACAACCATCTGCAAAATGTCTCCATGAGATTGCAGCTTAGTGTGGAGCAACAAGCTCATGGAAACCAAAAGGCATCACTGTAAATCTCTGGGCTTTTGTCACTTCAGGATTAGGATGCTCCATACAACCTTTGGGTTAATTTTAGCAAAACTCATAGAAGATGAAGATATTGAGATATTTTGATTTTTTCAACAAACATGGGCCAAATTCCGGAAGGTACTGTGTATAGATGACAATTTTTAGGTAAAGAGAAAAATAATGGGAAATAGCAATAATGTTGAGGGAATCATCATATATTTCCGTGCAGGCCTTNACTCATAGAAGATGAAGATATTGAGATATTTTGATTTTTTCAACAAACATGGGCCAAATTCCGGAAGGTACTGTGTATAGATGACAATTTTTAGGTAAAGAGAAAAATAATGGGAAATAGCAATAATGTTGATTTTAAAAGGTTGATTTTTCTGCACATATGCAAAATTATCATTCATAACTAATAACAGAGCATGGACATTCAGAGAGATATTTTCTGGATTCTGCCTGGGCTGGGACACCCACCCGTGCTGGGTTAACAACATATATACAAAGGCCACATTTTAAAAGTTCTTCCATTTTGAAAGGCTCTAAGAGACTTTTCCCATTGCTTATTAAAATGAGCAATTATAGAATCTGGTAGATTCTTTTGATCCTTACTAGATATGTCAACTTCACTGACTAGTTTAAAGAGGCAGAAAGAGTCCCAAAAAGTCAGGTGGGGGAAAAAAAAAAGATAATTCTGTTTTTATTGCATGTGAAGATGCTGAGAGATCGACAAGACATTGTAAACCACAGTTTCATACGGTTGACTGAAATCTTGGTATCATCAAGTTTGCCATCCTCTGTTTTTCCTGTCTAATGACTGTAATGCATTCAGGACTTAAAGAAAGAAAAAGAGATAAACAGATAAAATAGGTCTTTTCCATCTCTCTAAATTCTCTGCTCTTTGAAGTCATGTGCACAGTCACGTGGTGATGTAATTTCAATAATGCTGGCTTTTCTGTCAAAAAAATCACTGCCTTCATCACTGTTGACCACAAGTGCATCAGTATGTGGTAGCCTTGTGTTAAATACTGATAATCTACTGGGTTGCCTTCTCATTTCCAGGGTGCATCCTCTGTCAGGCAAACAAGGCAACATCAAACTGGTTAATAGGAAAACATTTTGCAGAGCCCTTAACAAGCAGGGGGTTTACACAGTAGTTAGAAATGTTCATGGCAGAGGAGCTGAGCACGAGTCACTGGCCATGCTTGAGGAGCAGCACATGGGGCTCTGCCAGCGAGCACTGCCAGGGTACTGGAGTGTGCACGGTGAATTGTCAAACACATTCTGGGAAATGTAAAAGAAAAAGGCTGGATTCTGCCCCACATACCACCAGGCCAATTAATCAGGGACTGCTTGACAAGTCATGAAAAACAGATTCTGTGACATGGAGGGAGAAAAAAAAAATTAAAAAAAAACCCAGAACCTGTCATTGTGCCAAATCAATCAGAGTTTGTGGGTTGAATCCTGAAACTCACTTGGCTATATGTTAAAAAAAAAAAAAAAGGGGGATAAAACATTGGACTCTGCCAGTATGCTAATTCACTGGTCGAACCTGATAAGAATGAGCAGATTATACGAATATAAATTGTGGCATTCAAATTAATGACTTAAGATTGAAATCTGATACTCTGTAAATCATAAACTTCGACATGTTTTAAGGTACACAAGGATTTCTTTCATATTTATCAAACACCAAAAGAATGCATTGTAATGAGCTGCTGTTATCTGACCGATGGCTTATGAAAATTGCTGATGTTAAGTATTTTGATCAGCATATCTGCCTCCGGTGCAAAACAGATATATTCCTCTCCTTATGGTTTTGCAAAAAGTCATAGAAGGCAGTAGTTTCATTCTGATTTACTAGACTTTAAAAAAGAAAAAAAAAAGTTTATTTGTAATTGGTTTTTTTTAAATAAAAGGAAAAAAGTTGAAACATCAAGCAGTGAGAAGCTAGAAATTCTACCATTTCAGGTTGAATTTTCAGAATTAATTCGATCTCAAAATTCAGTTTCCCTGTTCACCGCTCATTATTCTTTGTCAGTTATTACAACAACAAGAATAATATGAACAGTAATACTTTTTACAAATTCCTGTCATGACTGCTGTTCAAAATGCTTAAACTATCTCAGATTATGGGAAATGTTAAGATGTTTATGACGCAGTTGTTGAGTTTCTCCTAAACTGGATACAAATGCTGACTTCAGGCCCATATGACTTTAGACCTACTTATCTGGTTTCCTTCAAACTTGATTTCTTTTGTAGATTTCATTGACGCTCGGGGAAAATTGTTTCAGTCTTTCCAATCTTCCAGATGCTTAAATTTGGCAAGATATAGATGAAACTGAGATTAAGTTCATAAAAGAACGACTGTAAAGATTAAAAAAAAAAAAAAAAAGGAAAAAAATACTTAAGCCTCTCATATTTCTTAAGCATTTCTCTACACATTTTGTTTAATAATTCTGTTACTATGTGAAAAGCAAAGAATGCTTCCCAATTTTAAAACAGCTGAGCACATACTCACCTTTCTGCATACAACTGCAGCCACTTGAGGCCTTCAAAAGAAATAGGACTGCTCCCTAATATAAATGCACCACGGCATGCTCACAGGTCTGTTTCAAGTTTTGATCATTAATCACTTTTTATTTGTCCTAATTACATTTTTAATTGAAACATACAAGAGAAAATGTGTTAAGTTCACCCTTGAATAATTCACACTCGATCATCTTAGCTTAAAAAAATTATATAAAAATCCAAACATTTACCTTTCAGTTGAATCCAAGCATGGATAGTTCCAGCCCCTCAAATTTATTTTGAGAAAGTTATGAGTGTCTGAAAAGAAAGGGGAGGGGATAGGCTGGAACTGACTTATGAATGCCATATTGCGTAGCTAAATCCTGTTTCCCCCTGTTATTACAGAATGTTGCTCCTTCCCTGAAGATTAACAAATAAAGAAAAATATATACTAGAAAGATTCCAGCCTTCCAAACTATGTATTATACACACTGCTTATGATTGCTTTGATCTTTTCAATTTCAAAATTGTAAGTCTATTAAAGGTTTAGTATACTAAGAATCAGGAGCTAATCTTACATTAAAGTGATTCGATTCATAGTAGTGCAAAATGTTGATACAACTATATACGCAATTTATTTAGATGCCATGCAAAGACCTCTGAAACGGTGGTCTTACTGTTCAATAATTAGAGGGAATATATTTGAGTCTGAGAGCCTGCTTCAGTAAAGAAGCTAGCAGGGTTTTGACCTGAGACATGGGCAACCTCAAACAACTGAACTTCGCTGAAATGTCCACGTCCATCAGTCTCACCGCAGTTAGCTTGGCAACTCTCCACAGGAACAAAGAATAAAACAAACAAAAAACCCAACCAAAACCAACAAACGTTTGGAGTTGCTAGCATTATGCTCCTAGTTTCTGTGTAGTCAAGAGGTGTGCTATCATGTCAGTAATGATAACTCTCCAGCACTTTTTCTACAGTTCCTTGCAAAGGACAAATCAACTCTTTTGTGATCCATGAGATCAAAATTTCTCAGCCCAGGGACTGCTGGGATGTGCCTGAGGTGTATTAATATGAGTGCAAAAGTCACAAAACTATATGCATTCACTGTGGGGATAATTCTGATGCTCAAGCCCTGATGTCAATCATTCATGTTAACCAGACAGTGAAATAAATCTTTGGAGAGTGAGTAGTTTGATTTCCTCTAATGAATGGGCAACCTAAGTATTTTATTGGCTTCTCGTCCCAGGACTTAGGATTTGATCCCACAAGATGTTTAACAGTCTAAGCCCGATCCTCTATCAACTTAAAATACACGTGTAAGTGCTTTTCTGAGTCATTGCCAGATGAGTTGGCTCCTTCCAGGACCAAACCTTTAGTGTTATCTGAAGAAGAGGTAAAAACTTTTCTCTTGCACATTTCAGATTGTAAGCCCAACTGCTAATATGCAAGGAGTTAATTACACTGGCTCAATTTCCCCCTCATTCCTCTCGTGGCAACTGGTTTCACTGCTCCCTATGCAGCAGTAACAGTGAGAGAAACCCCAGATGAATTAACACATCTCTAAGCTGTTAATTCCCTTCAGCTTGGCTTCACTGGGTAGCACACAGGAAAGAACTCTTGAAGAACACTTGAAAATTTCATAGTAAAGTTGTAACATTTTTGGTCTTTATGTTCTATATTCTAATGTATATATTTGATCAAGATACAATTTTATAAGTTTGTTGGTTTGGTTTTGTTTTGTTTTTTTTTAACATGATATTAAATACTTGGATAAATTTTCTGGGATTTTTTTTGGTTGGTTGTTGGTTGCTTTGGGTTTTTTTCAGTTTTAAAAATGTATCAAACATGCTTTGGTCCTTAGTAAACCTCTTTATGATAGCCTGCTATGTGACAAAGACATGGTAGGTCATCACTGTGTCTTGCTAAAAGCAAGTATTCATCATTATCAGTTTCACGTGTTTAGAAGACTAATAAGAGTGATATAGGGTCTGAATATTTCTGAAATTTAGTTACTAAAATTTTTGATAAATTATAGAATTATTTCTAAGTTGATAATGACCTATGTTTTACATATTCTGCATTTCCAAGCAGGCATTTTGCCTGAATAAATAAACCCCTTATCCATTACCTGGTCTCATTTGTACTCTTTTAGTGTCTGAAATAAATAAATAAACTTAATGCACCTCTAAAGGGATAACAATGGCATGTACGGAGCTATTTTTCAGCTCTCAAAATGGTAATAGCTAGAAGTGTTGCTTTGAAACCAAACCTGAAATCCTCAGTCAAAACAAATATTAATCACGGTCATGATGTTGTGCTGGAACAAATTATTCCTTTATTTCATGTCAAGTGCTGCATGAATTTTGCTATTGCTTGAATGAAAAATATAAAGTTCACTTCACCAGTATTGTTTACTTTCTCCTAAAAATCAGTGTCTGAGCATCACATGCAGAGAAAAAGACGAAGAGAAATTACCCAGAGACAGAGCTGTCTAATACAACTAGCTTCAAATTGGGAGCATATCTGTCTAGATTTTAACTTGATCTTTTCCAAGAAGTAAAAGAAAGGCAAAGACTCTTCTTTTAAATAGTCTGGAGGGTTGTTGTGAGATAGAATGTGAGGTTACTGGATTAATGAAGAAGGAGGAAATAGTAGAGGGACTCTTTTACTTCAGGACTGTAAAGAAATAGCAGAAGCATTTATGTAACAGTAAAATCTCTTTTCTCCATCTGCTGCATATGAAAACTTCAGGTCCTCCCAAGGTCTCAGTGAAGCAAAGGCATGGTACCCTGTTGAGGTTCTTTCCATGACCAAATAACATTTTACAGAAAATCATTGGAAAATGCAGAGATAGTTTTGAAAACAGAAATATTTCATCAGTATGTGTTTCTAATAAAAAAAAAAATTGGAAAGATTAATTTTCCACTTTCTTCTTGGTTTTTACAGTTGGTGATATTTTAATATCTTTTTTTAGCATTCCAAATTATTTAAGAAAGAAAATCTTCAGCCAAACCTTTTTATACACCTTCTTTATTACCTAAAACATGTTTTATGTTAAACCCAACACAAGTTGAAAAGTTGAATTTCAATTTGGAAATAAGTAAGACAAGAATTGTAAGTTAAAATCTGATTAAAATTTGTCAGAGAGTTAAAGAAGAAGGAAGTGCTTGTGTAGACATATCAAGATAAAACCTTGTGATTAATCTGCTCTTGCATTTGGGGCTGTTGCAAGGTGAGGGGGTCTTACACCACATGTGAGATGGAAATATTCTGTTGCATTTGGGTGATTTTGCATTTGGCATTGCATTTTGTTGGAGCCTATGAAGACGTCTGTGAGAAGAGAATTTCTTCATCCTGTTTTCCTCCAGAAGGAAAAAGCCAAGATTCAACCCATTCTGATGAGACCACATATTGAGTACTGTATTCTGTTTTGGACCCCTCACAAGAAAGACATTTAGATGGAGTGTGTCCAGGGAAGGGCAATGAAGCTAGTGAATGGTCTAGAATACAAGTCTTATGAGGAGCAGCTGAGGGAGCTAGGGTTGTTCAGCCTGGAGAAAAGGAGGCTGAGGTGAGACCTTCTTGTTCTCTACAACTACTTGAAAGGAGGTTGTAGCAAGGTCGGTGTCAGTCTCTTCTCTGATGTCACAGGTGATAAGACAAGAAGAAAGGACCTCAAATTGCACTGGGAAGGTTTAGATTGGATAGTAGGAAAAATTTCTTCACCAGAAGAGGTATCAAGTTTTGGAACAGGCTACCCAGGGAAGTGGCCTAGTGACCATCCCTGAAGGTATTTAAAGACACACAGATGTAATGCTTAGGGACATGGTGTAGAGGGAGTCTTGGCAGTGTTAGGTTTATGGCTGGACTTGATGATCTTAAGGGTCTTTTCCAACCTAGATAATTCTATGGTTCTGTGATTCTATTCCTCTGTGCTGTCAAACAGTGGTCTCAAGGTTTACTCACCCTTTGGCATCATCAGCCAGTGAGGTAACAACTGATTAAGGCAGACTTTCAAACCTCAACTGTCCCATGAGATTAGCCACTTCTGCAAAACACCTGAGAAAGAAGTGACTCTTATCTTGCCAGAGACCTTTGAAACCTACTGAAACAGCTAAGGAGAAAATACAGAGCAAGTAAAATTTGGTGAGGAACATACTACTAATTTCAACAAGTAAACCTTTCATCAGCTTCTGGCTTCTGATTTAAAAAGTGGTTTAATCTGAACAGCAGCTGGAAAAGTTTCTGACTGTTTCAGAGCCATTCTGCATTGTTAAGTTCCCCATGAGAATTAGAAGGAAGCTGCTGGGATGCTTTGAATTAGGGCTCAAGGTGGAAAAGTCTTGATTCTTCAAGGCCAGAAAGCACAGCAGAATCTCCTGGAGCTGGTATTTAATTACAGAATTTGGTTTGGTTTTCCTAATTCTAATAAAAATTAGAACTCTGAAAAAAAGGAGTCAGAGACAGAAGGGGAACATATTTTTGGCTCTGTAAAATTAGCCTCTCCTCAACAGTCAGCATGTTGCAAAATGCCTAGTTTCTCCTCCTGAGCTTGTCTGAGAACTGAAGTGGGGAAAGTACTGCTGAGCCAGGTCAGGTGTCTACATGGTTCTGCCATTACTGCTCCTGTGCCTGAGGCAGGAAGTCTCTATAGAGAGGTAAAGCTTATTTTTCTCTGCAGTGCACCTTTTTATCCTTCTATACTGATTCTGGACCCCACATAGATTTGCCAGTTTGGATTGTCACTAGTTTGATCTTTTGTTAGATACATCCAAAATTTTTTTCCTGATTTAAAGCAAAGAAACAACAGCATTATGGCACCTCCTCACAGGGTAGGAGTCAAACATTCAGTGTCTTGTGTCAAGTGTCAGCTTGTCTCTTGGGTGACTTAGGTAAATTGTAGATGATCACTGAAATCCATCAAAATGCAGAATTCACAATACCCTGGAGAGGATGGAAACATCATCTTAGAAAGAACATCATTTTGCAGGTTCAACTCAGGCCTGAGGGCCGTCTAAGTTCACTTTCCTGCTCCTGACAGGAGATAGATCTGGTATGTCCAAAATAAAAACATGATCCCTTCCCTTGAGGCTAGTTAATACCCACATAAAAATCAATTAAAGCCTCAGCTCCTCAAGATTACTTCTCAATTATTATAGTAGGATGCTCTGCTACCAACATATGTGCACATACACAAGCTGAGCTTTTTTAATAATAATTTCTGAACATGCAATACAGTTTCAAGACATTCTCTACTTCATCTAGTTTGACTAGACGAGTCATTTGAGTTTAGCTCTTGGAGACAAGTACAGTTGGCATTGGAGGGGAGTTCCTGCAGTCAAGCCCACAATGTGTCTGCACTTTGCAAAAACGTTGGTCCTTATGATGCTGTAAGGTCAGGCACCTCTCCCAATGAGCTATATACAATACCAGCAGAAATGGTTTCTCTTCCAAATTTAAGCTTCGGTCCAGACCTGCCTATACATAAAACTTTCTGAAATGTTTGCTAAAAACAACAGAGTATGACCTAAAGATTCCACTTCTTATGAAAGTAAAAAGGAAAACAGAAAACCAGCTGTGGTTAACAAGTTTCAGATGCCCGGCTTGCAACTCTGCAAGGAAGTGGATCTGATTTAGGCTAATGGCAGCAGGTTTCCTTATAAAACAACAACATCCACAAAACTTTCCTCAGCTCCCTGGTGGGTTTGCGCAGTCACATGCCCTAGATCCTATGATATGTTCTCTCTTCTTTTTTTTTCTTTTTTTTTCCTTTTTTTTTTTTTTTTCCATAACAAACTGACTTCAACAGTGTAAGTTTTAGTCAAAGGAGGGGGCAGGCTATACAGGACAGGAACTGTGACAGCAGCTTATATAGTATGATAGTTCTGCTATTTTCTTACAATCTGGAAGGCTTTAGGTTCAATTCTTTCTTTATGGGTACATAAAGAATCTCCTGGGGAGATTCCGATTGGACATAAGAGGAATATTTTTCACAGTGAGAACAATTAGCCATTGGAATAATCTCCCCGGGGAAGTGGTGGGTTCCCCAACACTGTACAATTCAAGATTCAGCTGGACAGGGTGCTGAGCCATCTCGTCTAGACCATGCTTTTGCCAATAAAGTTTAAACTAGATGGTCCTTGAGGTCCCTTCCAACCTGATATTCTCTGATTCTGTGATTCTATGATTTAACGCCAGTATAAAATAATTTTGCTGTGAACTTCCTTTTGCAGATCCAAGTAACTTACAATTTGTAAATTAGATACCATCTCTTTAGTTCTGTTGCTGTGGATGTTGCTTTTGAATGCTGCCTGGAAAAAAAAAAAAAAATAAAAGAGAATTCATTGTGGGAAAAACACAACAAACTGTACTAGTGAGGAACAAAAATAATCCATATTTTCTGTCTGGTTAGAAGAATTTCCTACATTTGACCTGGATTTGCAAGTACTTTCAAATCAACTTGCATTCTTTAATAGAAAATTGTTTTAGGTGTTTCTTTCTTCCTCTGCTACTTATTCCATTTCTCCAGTAAACAGGTGAATCATTATTACAGTGTTGTGTTCTTTTTAACATTTGGATGAGGAATGTTACATTATGACAGAGACGTGGTACATTTTCTCACAGCAAACTTCTGTGTTCCCACAGTTATTAAATCACACACACAACACATTTTCTTATGCAGAGAAATGGAAAGAATTCTAGTCTCTATCCAAAAGAGAATTATATTCTTTTGGTAGCAATTATACATATTCTTCTTAATTCTTCCCTAGGACACACACTGATGAGTTTCCAGACGATGTTGAATTCTTTAGACATTAATACAGATTCATTATATCCAGCTAGGTTACTCCATTGATTATGATCAAGGACTCATGCTTTTATAGGTTACATCTCAACAGGCTTTAGACTCACAGAAATATTAGGAAGTAGGGTGTAGATAGTAGAGTAACATAAGAAAAGAAATATTTAAGTGAAAAAAAGAGTCACTAGAATTTTTTGCTTCCTTCCCAGACTTAAGCTACAAAGCAAACAGAGTTCTGCATACCCATTACTTTGGTGAATGAAGACATTTCTGAAGATCTGAGTCACTTTCATGCTGTGTAACGTCTGGGGGTGGCTCACAGGACGCTGTTTCACACTTCTTGCTCAGTTCAGATCAGCGCTGCTGAACGTGTCCCAGATAGTTTCAAAATCATTCAGAATGCCAAACTTTTAAAGCCTGAACAGTGAATGAAAGTTGAACTCATTCAAGCACACATGTGAAAGGGAAAGTTTCATGACAATTTGGCATTTATTGTTTTTCCAAGGAAAGGATGAAGCTTTTTTACTCTCCATCTCACCTGAGAGTAACACACTAAAAGAATAAACTCTTTCTCTGTGCAGGAGTGTGCTTAACAGAACTCCCTCTGGGGACCTTCTCCCTTTCTCTTGAACACTTGTCAGCTCTGAAACATGCAATACACATCACGGTGTTTTAGCATTACTCATTCTTATATACAGCAACTTCTGGCATCTAGCACAGATTTTTTTAATGGCAACATAATCCCAAATTCATGTCTCTGAACTCTAGCTGCCTGAAAGTAGTCTCTGTTACCCATCCATGATCCCTTTAGGAACAAGATGGGCATCTCCAGAGTATCATTCCTCCCAGTCCAGCAAAAATTGTCCAAAATAGGCTGACACATCTTTGGAAATACCCGTTCTTGTGTGACAGCATTCAAATCTCTTTTCCTCAGTTAAGCCGTTTTAACTCTGGAATTATTATGGTGCTTTGCTTCACAAGATTGTCACTCCGATTGTTCACAAAATGCTTTGAAGGTGGGAAGTGTTGAGTTATGACTCAGAACGTGTGATTGCAGCCTCCCTCTAATAACACTGGATACCAGTTTTGTCTCATGTGCTAAATATGAAATAAAGACACAAGGAAAATACACAATTTGTTTATTAGGCTGTGAAATATGAAGTGAAAATATGCTCCATGTTTTAGATGAGTAAGTGTTTCTTCACCTCTGTGTAAAAGTGACAATATTTGTGTCTGAAAACAGCATGCTATTTTAGAAGTGAACTTCTATGAGATAGCCACAGTGACCAATTTGTACGAGCTTTGGAATTCAAGGACAAAATTGAAACTCAAATATTTACAAAAAATGTTCTTATAATCTTGGTCTTTACACTTCAAGACAACACTTTTCTTGTGTTTCTTGTGTTGAAGATGTAAAACATCTTCATCTTTCTTATAAAATCCTTTTGTATATTGAAAGGCCACAATAAGGTCTCCCTGAAACCTTCCTTTCTCCAGGCTGAAAAATTGATAACAATCACAACTAAACTTTGCTTTTGATCAAGAATAATGAAAACCTGAAGAGCAAAGGAAATTTAATTAAGCATTTTTGAGAGTTTCTTCACCCTTTGGGGAAGTTTAAATCTGTCTCACACACACACACATACCTTCCTCCTCAGTTTTGTTTTTGTTGAAAGAAAGGTTAAGATGACAATATTTGCCTGTCTTTATTTCTGTATAAGTGATTCATAATAAGGTGTATACATAGCAAATTCAGATTATGTGGGAATAAAAATGCGTGTTCTTACATAAAGGAATGAGAAAATCAATTGTGTTTGGCATCAGTGCTCCTTGTAGACAGGAGTACAGTTAGAAACAGGTGGGCGGCTTTGTGGTAACAGTAGGGGGAAAAAATAAATTCTAAGAAATCAGAGGGGGTTAGTAACTATCTGGAAAAAGGTGGGTTATTTTTACACCTAAGGAACATACTGTCTTAATATGAATGTTTAAGACTTAAATGTTGCCTTGGTGTAAAAGGTCAAGTTCTCAAATCCCATACTTAGACTGACTTCTCACGTATATAAAAGGTGGCGATAATATATTTTTTTAAAAAATACAATATTAATTCAGGTGCAAGAATTCCATTTGCTATGTAGGATTAAATTGCATTTTATTTATTATTTTAACACCATTAATTTAATACTAATGACAAATATTAAGTCAAGGTCAGTTATAAATAAACAGCAGATAGGACAAGAAATCTATTCTTCACTGTACATTCTTGGTAGGGATAACTTTCAGGTGTCCCTAAAACTGATGCATCCTTCCACATCATCTACCCCAGTCCAGCAGACTGGACTGTCCCAACCACGAATGACATAGAGTAGAAGTGTCACCTGGACAATCAGCTGCTACAATGAAAGTCCAAATGTAGCATTAAAAGCATCTAGAAATCCTACCATGGTGGGCAGGATCAGGTGAGGAGAAGAAGACAAAGAAGAAAAATAATATCAGTAGGCTCCATTTTTAAGCTCTGTCCTCTTTCAGGACAGGTACCGATTCCCTGAAACACCTCTGTGATAGATGGACAGTTGTTGGTTCGGTTCAACCACTGAGTACTATGCAACAAAACTGAAGGGCACACACTGTGTCATATTTACAGCATTTCCATGGACATAATGTGACAGCCACTCTGGACAGACATATAAGGGAACTAAGGACCTCCAGTGCCAGGGAAAAATAATATATATGTATAGATATATATTTAGCATCATAGAATCATCTAGGTCAGAAGGGATCTTTAAGATCATTGAACTCAATCATCAACTAACACTGACAATGTCCTTCAGAGCCACGTCTGCCTGGCTTTTAAATACCTCCAGGGATAGCGGAGGTTTAGTATGGTGGATGGTTTAAATACCTCCACCACTTCCCTGGGCAGCCTGTTCCAATGTTTGATAACCCTTTCAGTGAAAGAATTTTTCCTAATTTCCAATATAAACCTCCCCTGGTACAACTTGAGGGCATTTCCTCTTGTCCTATTGCCTGTTACGTGGGAGAAAAGACAGACCTCCACCTCTCTACACCCTCCTTTCAGGTAATTGTAGAGAGCGAGAAGGTCTCCCCTCAGCCTCCTTTTCTCCAGGCTGAACAACCCTAGTTCCCTCAGCTGCTCCTAATAAAACTTGTTTAAAAAACATCCCCACAAATAGGTATAGTTTGGGCTAACAATCCTACTTTAGACATATCCCCATTGTAAGATCATCTATAGTTGGTGCCTCAGTTGCAAGTAGGGGCTTGTATTCTTCAGAGAATAACGACAACACTAAGATGTGTCCAGCTGGCTATTTTTATTTACTCAAGCTCTACTTAAAATTCTGCACAGACAGTATGAACCTAATTGTAGGGTCCAGGTTGTATTGGTCAGTCTATGGAGGTGAATGTACCCAATGTGCAGCACAACATAGGAAAGTAAAAGTCCTTGATTACAGCTCATGGAGTTGTATGTAATATCAGTAGGAACTAGATGACAGCGTTTCTCTCACCTCCCTGTGTTCTTACCACAACACTGCTGTGTTTCTGTTTCACGCATGGGGACATATGAACAATTTTTTCCTATGTAAAAATTGAGAGAAATGTGGGTGATCTAGTTGACCAATTGGGAGGGCTGAATTCTTCCATTCTAACTTAGGTCATATTTGGTGTTAAGTGAGATATTTAATCTTGTCTGAACACGGTAAAATTAAACATGTTCTTGAAGTGCCTTTTTAGTTTTATAGAGAGACTATACCATTCACTTATACTAGATGCATAATTTTTGGATGTGAAAGGAAAATTAAATCTTTCCAAACCAGAATGAAAAAGACACAGTATAGTGATTTGGCCATGAAAAAGAAGCAATTAGCAATTTAAGGGTGTCCCATCACTTGTTTCTCACAGAGAAAAGGAAGACGGTGCCATTTAAAAGTTCACCTCAGCCTTTGTCTGGAGTAATATGGACAAGGCTGATGCATTTACATTTACATATGTATTTACAAGAAAATCAGGAGAGGAAAGCTGGAAGGGGGAAGTCTAGGAATAAGTACAGTGGTGTCCAAATACATTTGGGAGTGGAATGCAAAAGAGAAACAATCTAATCACTATATTAGCCCGAATAAGGATGATATAAATTGCCCATTAGTACATTTAGGCCGGAAATAAGGATGTGATCATATGTTTTAGCAAAAGGCTGACCTATATAATGCAGGATTCACCATCCAATTCCATGTGCCTATGATACAGGCTGTGCAATCTCCTTAGCTATTCATGTCTCATTATACATGACACATCCTTCTTGATTCACATTAGCCACAGAATGCTGTTTTTTGCTGACTGCATCTTTCTCTTAAAAGACATTAAAAGGGGTGAGGGAAGTGAGAAGAAAACCCTTAACTGTGAAAGTAGGAAAAGAAAAAAAGAGGCTTAGTGCAATGTGTGCATGTGTGTGCTCATTTGCAGATGTCCCTAACGCTAAACACGGTGTAAAACGTTTAGTCAGAAAGGGATTAAGACATCAGGCTGGAACTGAAATTCAATTTTTTATCTGTCTCACAGTTCTTAATGGATTTGAGATTTCTTAGCTTATAAACTATCTCAGGAAATGCGTTGAACACTAAGACAAAACTTAAAGTTGACCACCTCACCATGTCTAAGAGATGTGTTCTCAGATATATGCTAGCAGTCATTTTCCTGCTGTTTAAACAGAGAACGGGTAGATGCTGGGCAGGTCTCAGAAAGAGTTCCTTTGCTAGGCTCAATGGCTCCAGCTTGGGACAAGGTATTGAATTTCTAGGCCACAAAGACCAAGCACTTAGTCTTTGACCTAGTGACTAATCCAGTTACTCCTTGGAAGAACATCCCACCCAGAGGCATATCTTGAAAGGCAGAGTCCATGCTAATCAGTGCAATAGCATGACCTACATCCTACCGCAAAAATCCATGTATGTGATATATCCTTGTGAGGCCTGGGGCACTCCAGAGGTTAAAATAAGAAACATATTTACTTAATAGTTAGCTAAAGCCCTAAGAAAAGCTCTTATAATTATAAAAGCTCCCAACCTCTTTTCTATCCCCCTTTCTTCCCCCTTCCTCTGAAACTACAAAGAGAACACACACCAAAATTCTAGTTTAGGTCATAGAAGGGCATCCAGTTAGATCTTTTGGGGTTCATGATGAGATGCAACCTGCTGTCTCCAAGGTCAGAAAATGTGATGAAAGTTCATCAAGAGACCAAGAGAGGAACCAAAATTTTCAGCAGCAGAGAACAGCAGAGCAGAGACTCTTGTATATGTGGCTAAAGCAAGGGGATGATACCGTTACAGAGCAGAACATGGGTCCAAAGCCTGTTCAGTTCACTCTGGTTACAGGGCCAAGATGTGTGCCTGAGTGAGGCTAACAAGGGTCAGACAAACCAGTACTTCTTTTAGGCAAATACCACAAAAGATGATTCTGTTTATAAATACAACCAGCTCTGATTCTCCGGTAGACTGCCTTTGAATTGCATTATTTCGGTAATCAGAAGCCAAGATTTAGCTGCTGAACCTACTGTGCGAGCGCATGGAATGCCTTTTGCTAACAGGTATAGTGTTCTTTAGAAACAATATACTTTAAAAATAATAATAATAATAAAAACTCCTCAAATATCCCAGCAAGAGATTAAGTTTTTGTTGTTATTCATACATAGAAGATGATAGAAGTAGCTGGAAAAGGTGTATCCCTAGGATGTGCTCCAGACACCAGCATACTTTTCTATTCCAATACTGTTTCCAGTATTCCCAGAAAAAGATACCATTCAGTGCACCCATGGAAGTTTTTCAAGGGCTCCACTTATTTGTGACCTAAGACATGGCTTACTTGCTTCCAAATCGGAGCATGAGTAGAACTTTATTCTTTTTTCATTCCTGAAAGACAGGAAGGGCAGTTTTGTGATAAAATTGCAAGGGGGAACCGAAAGCGTGGAGAAACTACAGCAAAAGTTTTCACCAAACTGGAGAATGTAACCTGAGTAGTCCAAGAATAATCTTCCTTATTCTTTTCATAGTCTTTGGTCTATTATCATCTCCAAATATAACCTAGTTCTGAAACACAGAACCTGTGTGGTTGCCAAAGTACTGCTATGTATTTTGCATATATCCACGTATACAAATAAATTATGGTGAAGTTCTGCAAATACTTCCTGTATCAGATCATGGGTTTGGTGACTGAGAGGGAACTGAACCCCTCTCTAGTTCATTATTTTATTCTTCTTTTATTTTCCCTTAATGGACATGTTTCTTGCATTTGCCCATCTGTAGAAAAGTTTATGAAGCTGATGGTAAATGGGGAAGAGTTAGAAAGACTGGTGACACTGACCATCATAAAATAGAAACACAAGTAGAGGATATCAGCATGGGGTTAAGAGTGGGTAAACGCAAAACATAAATAATCTGCATGGAATAATATATATTCTAAACAAAGTTTAATATGGACTGGAATTAGGAAAGGAAGCTAACTCCCTCTAAATCTGGTCTTCATTATGAAGCCAACATTTCCAGAAGGAAAGCAATAAGCTCAGAACTAAGGTATCTAGGAAAAAAAAAAAAGGAAAAAAACCCAAACAATCAAAGAAAAAAAAAAAAAAAAGGAAAAAAAACCCAACCAACCAAAGAAAAAAAACCCAACACACAAACAAAAAAAACCCAACCAACCAAAGAAAACCAGCTTTTGGATATTTTGAGTGTCTCATAAGGTAAAGCACGCAACAAGCAAATAAAACAAACAAAAAAAGCCAGCAAGAAAACGTCAAAAGAGAAGTAAAACATTGCATTATTCACCTCCACCATCTTTGTCTCCAGCCATTTTTATGCCTCATTTTTTCCTCACTCATTAAATATCTCCCACTTTTATCAATTTTGCTATGAAAACCATTTTTCCGGGGGTCATTAAAATAATAAGAAAAAAAAATATCAAATTTTAATTTGCTTTGCTGAATTTAAACAACTCACTTTGCCCTCAGAAGACAGTAGAGAAGCGGAGAAAATCCAGAGGAAAGAAAAAAAAGGAGAAAAGAGAAAAGGCTAAAAATAATGGGCAGACAGATGGACATTTCTTGGCAAGGCCCTCTTACACTGCGGTAGAACCTCTTACATGTCAAACAGATGTTGAAGCATTTATCTGGACCAAGATCTGAAAGTCAGGGTGTGATGAAAAACTCACTGGAGCTAGCAGTAAGTGTTCCATTGATTTCAATGATTGTCGATGAGCCCTAAATATGAGATGCTACAGAACTAAAATAGAGAGACACAGGTATCCATAACTATTTGCAGACTTGAAGTCCATCCTGTAGTCCATACATAGAAATTTTAAGGACATTTTATCCACACTGATTTCTTTTTCATGCTGCAGTATGAAAGACATCTGAACCTCTCCTTCCTCTTCCTGAGAACAAACACATTACCCTGTGATGCTAATACATCTTCTGTCATTTGACATTATTTCAGGTGACTTCTCTGCTATTCAATCATATGAGATAGCCGGGGAGATAAATGCATTTGGGGATAGCAAAGAACAATAGAGCAGTATTTTAATCTGTGTCCTGGGTTTCTCTCTCTCTCTTTTTTATTATTATTATATTTTTTTTGTTTTTAATTCCCCCCTTTAAAGTTTACTTGACAACTGCATTTATTTCATGGTGTGGTTGTCACAGGTTAACAATATTGTTTTATCAGGAAACATTTATCTTCAGGAAAAAAGTTACCCTAATACAGGAGATATCTTATCCAAGGACAAATAGAAAGGGGAACATTTCCAGAGGGTAATGTTAATGTCCCTAATGCTATAAAAATAAATGAAATCTGATTAACACTGCTAGAAAGAAGTAAGTCATAGCTTGTATATAAAATATAGTTGCCTTGATTGGAAGCATTATTTTTGGCAGTTTAAGGCAGTGCATTAAAAGATGTGATAACATTAAAACTATGAAAAATATCTTAGTGCTTCGGCATTATAAATAGAGCTCAAAATCTGGAAACCTGGAGAGCTTTTAAAGTCAGCTTTTCTTCAACGAGAAGGAAGTAACACACAACACATCCCCATGTCCTCAGCTTTCTGGGAATAGCATGGAAAATGACATTTGCACTGGGAGAAAGCTGGGCTGTATGGCAATGGGTATGTTGGGCATCTCTTATTCCTGGATGTTGATTCATCAGAGGGCTTCTTCAAGTGCAAGCATACTTTAGAGCAGCCTCTGATAAACTCCAAGATGTGTTTTTCAAAATGGCCTTACCTTAAACAACTTCTGATTAGAGTGTAAAGAAGTGAGCAGCTTTGCATGCACCCTTCAACCTCTTCATCTCTGTAGAGGGTGGCGTGCCCAAAGGTGAACACTCAGGCCTGCGAGCATATCACTATATCAGGATGATCTTCTAGCCAGAGACAAACAACTAAGATGTGAAGCCAGCCAGGGACAACAAGCTTGTCAGGAGAAGTGCCACTTTGGCATCAGAGCCCAAAGGCTGTGATCATCCTGCCGATCAGAGAATGTCAGGACAACAGGAGATGAACGTTACAGAAGAGATGACTCAAAGAATCACAGAATCAGAATGATATGGGGTTGGAAGGGACCTCTGGAGATCACCTAGTCCAACTCCCCTGCCAAAGACAGTCCTCCTAAAGCAGGTTGCACAGGAGCTTGTCCAGGCAGGTTTTGAATGTCTCCAAAGACAGTCTCCACAACCTCTCTGGGCAGGCTGCTCAAGGAGTCATTCCTCAAGAGCTTGAGATAAAGAGAGTTGCATGAGGATCCTGGTGAGGCAGTGTGCGGCCAGCGGATGCCTTTTCTATTCAAGCACAGAACAACTTTCCCTGTGAATCTTAAGGCTGTGACAAGTAGCAGCAGAAGTCTTTTTGTTCAATCTCTGCATTATGTATTTTCTCTCGTATTTTGGTAAATGCATACACAGTCGCTCAAGCCTTGCACGTGAATTCAGGAAAAAGGCATATGCTTAAGGGGCATTGGAGAATTGTCTGAAGACCTGAGGAGGAAATGGTGAGCATAAGGAGAAAGAACATTACTGCATGGAGTCCAGCTCTTGCAAGGAGTACTTGAAAGGAAGCCTGTATCCCATGAGTGTGCCTGAAGGCTTTAGACAGGAGACAAGACACAAGATGTCAAGCAATTGGATCTGCTGCTGAGTTTTTCACAGTTTCATCCACCAGGACAAAATTTCAGAAAAGAAAAAAGATGTATCCAAAACACTGAATAATAACCATCACCAAGCAGGAATGCAAACTTCTTCAGGGCCATGAGATCACTAATTTCTTCCTTTCTTCCCTTGATCTCCTGTTTTATAACAAATTCAGAGGTATGTGGAAAATAAGTCACCATTGAGGATTCTGGACAACAGCAACTTCTAGGGGTATTTGAAAGAAATAACATCAGAGAGAAAACTGAAATCCTGGTGTCAGATCCAAATGTAGTTTTCAGATTCAGGCAAAGTAAGATGAATTTGGTTTGAAATAAGCTGTGAGATAGTCCACTTCTGAGCTGGCCCCATAAATGCAATCCTGTCCTTGTATTGCACCTTATTGTTAGTTGATAGCCATTAGTATGAAACCTAAGTGAAATCAAACAGGAATGGATACCCCACTCCCATTGTGTCCTGTTATATCAACTTCAGGATGCAACGTTTTGAGAGAAGCTGGGAGGGACCTCAAGGTTCCCTGATAAGGAGATTTGCATTCTGACTGATTTGCATAGTGTAAATGGTGTAAACACAAAAAAAAAAACAAAAAAAAAAAAACAAACCAAACCCACCCTTCATTTTCCCTTCCCTACAACAAATAAATCAATGGGCCAGATTCAGCTCTGTTTTTCAGTGTTCACACAGTTCCTGTGGAAAAATTAAACACAGAGTTAACAGTGTCTAAAGATTTTGCATTGGCTGTTATCATAACATCAAAACACTGGTGCAAATAGAAGAATGGGCATAGCTGCAGGGATCTTGTCAACAAGTTAGACATCTGCTTTGGATCTAAATTGTAGGTGTTAAGTAAAGAAAGCTTTCTCAAATACCTAAATTTCCTATATGGTCAATGGAAAGAAGTGGGGAGCTTTGAAAGCCTTTAGAGGCAGGTTTCATAAAGACTATAGGTATCTAACTTAGCTAAATGGTATCTCACTCTGGAGAGCTTCAGAGGTTTGTAACTCTCCATATTGCAAATAGGAACATTGCAGTAGGTGCCAAAAGTGCTGATATTCATAAAATGTACAAGACAGAATGTGTCTCACACTGCATGAGCATTTGCAGAACAGAAATGGAGAATTACATTTAAAAATCAGCATTCCGCTGTAGGATATTCTGGTTTTCTGCAAAAAAAAAAAGAAGTTCAAGTTCTCTGAAATTCATTTCATTTGAACTGGTAAAGATGAATATTCACTGGGAAGTGTCACTTCATGGAAGCTGAAAATTTCCTTAGAAATATATGTCTGATCATAGAAAAAGATGGAATTTATAATAAAGATTTTTTCTGCTCCAGTAGCCCTGTGTACAGGATACATTTACAGTGAAAGACAATTAGGGTTCAAGTCCCTCTTTTATGTATACAGGCAATAACAGAGATATTCTGGGTGTCCTATCCAGTAGGTCACTGGGTTTTTTGAAACAACTGCCATGAATTTCCAGTGAAATTTCTGCACATCTTGAATTTTGGTTTTGGTGAGCTCAAAAGAAAATTTCGTCCATTATCATTCTTCAGTTGGCACAAGCCACCTCAATCCAATTGAACACAAAGGAATCAAGAGAGTTTGGGTCACCTTTCTGTTTCACCCATTTTCCCCCTGTATTTATGTATTTTAATTATACCGATAAAGTGACGTAATGTCCTCTTCATGGACACAATTTGAGTACAAAATAAAACCTTTCTGTGAAATATTTTATACCATTGACCAGGAATGCTAACCTATAGAAATTGGAATAATTATAGCAATATAAGGTACCTGTATTCACATGGAAGCCCTTTTCTTCAAGGAATGAAAGTCTAAGGGATGATAATTGAGAAACCGTTACTGCCCTGTGAAAAGAGGAAAACCCACCTACTCTCTATGTAAGTTATATTGCTTTATTTATTGCACTCAGATGGACTTAGGCATACCTTGGGGCTGCAGAAATAAGCTGAATTAAACTTACAAGATGGTGAGGTCAACATTTAAGCCCTTGGCTCTGGCTGGGTTTTCACAATACTGTGAGCCATGGCAGACACAGCCTTAATAGGTAAGAACTGCCATTGTGGTCTGTAGTTGGGCTAATTTGAAGCATAAATCATGTGGAGGACACTCCCACTGTTGCAAAAAGGTTAGTGTCTCCTCAGTAAATCCCCCATCTACATTCAGCTGAATGAGGAGAAGGAGAGATATGAATGGAGCCAAGAAGAAATTTTCAAAAGAGAAGCTATATGCTGAGATGCTGGAACAGGTTGAAGAGAGAAGGTTGGCTCTTGTTCCACATACATTCCTATTGCCAAAAAATACATAAGCAAAACTGTTTCCAGAAACAGGAGAGATACAGGGCCATGTCATCTCCCACCATGGAATTAATTTACATCACTACGAATTAAAGTCTTCATATTTCCATTATTTAAAATTTCCAAGTTAGCAAAGCCTGTAAGCTTTTACTATTAATTTTGCCCATACTTCAACATTTACATTTACATCTCTTTTTCTAGTACATTATTCATGAGCTTATTTATCTATCTTTTTAATTTATATGCCCATCTGCTTAATTATCTCTTTAGAGAGATTATCAATGCTTTCCATTTTCTTTGATGTCAATTTGAAAAGGCACAATGAGTTTACAGACAACTATCATTTCAGCCATTTTGATGACATGCCTTGCCCTCTGACCACCTTGGCAATCATCTGACCTTCCCTCCTGACCTTTGCATAATTACCTATCCAATTTCCTTATCATCATTCTCCCTTTCAGTTCCTAAAAGCAATATAGCTGTGGTCACTGCCAAAGTCACGGTGACCTTGTTAGGACTCCTTCTATAGCCCTAACAAGATAACCAATTAATGACTTATTCCTTTATCTCAATGTCAAGTAATTTCTAAAACTCCTGTTATGTCTTCTTTTTTTCTTTAACTAAGTGTTAATTAACTTGACCAACTTTTCCTCTTTTGTATTCAGCCATTATTTAGAACATAATAAAATATTTCTGAATAGTTTTGTTCCTACACTTCCTCCAAGTATTCAGAAAGTCCAGTTACTTTCCAGACTCATTTTCTGCTCTACTATGTACTCCTTAAATAAACACGAAGTCCAAGGAAACTTTGTGGAATCAAAGTCTGTGAAGTTCCTCCACAAATCATTCCCAGGAATAAATTTCAGGTCTTTTTCTAGATGGAACAAATGGAAAAAACATCAGCTTCAGCTTGATTTCAAGATAAGTTTGGAGGATATTCTATCTGCCTTCCCTGCTGATTTCCTAAATCTTTCAAAATCTCCAGGAGAAACTGATGGACCACGCCTGGGGACTATCAGAGAAAACTATANTCACCTACAGATTTTCCCATTTGCTATCCCTAACCTTTTTCTTTGCTTATAAAACTTGAAGAAACCACTAAGGATGTTCCATATCTCTCAGAGCAAGGTGCCTCTGTACAGAAGTTGCCTGGATATAAATTTATTAAAGACTAAGGCTTAATTATCTTTTTAGAAGGAAAGAAATAATTGACTAAAAAAAAAATAAAATAAAAATAAAGGTCTGTCAAGTCCAATAAAGTGGATGAAAGAGATCTTCATGCCAAGACAACCCAGGGTGCTGCTGTAGAGCATCAGTCTGGGTATCTATAGCCACAGTCATATTTACTCTGTTTTCAGCTTGTGTTAATAAGCTTTACACACACACGCAACTGGCTCAATTAAAGTCAGCTCAGCTGTCCCTGGCCTGTGTCTCCTCTCAGGTCTGATTCCAGGGGGAACTTGTGAGGAGCCAGCTCAGGTGTATGCAGCCACAGGATATGCATGCCTTGGGAGAAGTTGAATTAAGGCTGAGAGTACAGGATTCAGCATGCTGTTTGGGGATATCAAGCAAGCTGGCTTTCAGAGAAAAGACAGCCGTGGAATGGAATATCTTCCAGAGGATGTCAGGTGAAACAAGCATTCTCTAGTCCTTTCATCTGAGTCCCAGACAAGCCATTACAATGAAAAATTGAAGTGAAACCTTTTGATAGATATATAAATTTTGAGGTCAAAAAGGACTATTCTGATTATCTATGGTGATCTTTGAGTAGCAGTGCTGTGGGCTCTCACTACTCCCCCATTAAACTACTTGCCATTCAAGAATACTTGCCTTGAAAGAGGTAGGGTCTCACCAAGAAAATTACTCTGCAGCAAGTGCTCTTACGTTTGCCATGTACCCCTCCGAAACTGCACATAAACAAAGTCAACAGATGTTAAATGTATGATCAATAGGCAAAGGCTGTAACTGAGCGGCATTCATCTCTCCTTCAAAAATGACATATTCGTGGAGAGAATCAGTGCCAAAATAAATACAAGCAAAGCAATAGCCTGGAAATACTTTAAACATATTATTTGAATTCTCAGAAGTATCATTTTTAACTTAAAGTAAACATTGGCATGCAAACCTAACAGTCTGCGTAATCCAGTCTTGAAGTGTAACTTTATTTGTTATGGGGATTTGCTCAAGGAAAGGGGGAGGGAGGGAGGTGGAAAAATAACATAAAACCACCCCTCCTATCAAAAAACAAAAAAAAAATCCTCTTCTGCTACAAAGAGGAACCGGTTGTTTCTGCAATGCTGCAGACGTTTCACAAGGTCATGGAAGTGACTGTCTCAAGCTGCTTTAGCAATTTGGGAGGGAGGAGGGATTGTATTGTTCTGCACTTGGATGTTCATTTGGCACACTGGGATGGGGAGCCTTTGTTGCTGTTTTAATAGGAGTCAGAGGGTAGGACGTATGAGCTAGATTTCCACCCTCACAAGCTCAGGTGCCAGGGGCTGTGGGATTGTTCATACTTGAGGAAGAAAGGGCCACAAAGAAGGAACCCTCCTTCTTTGGGAGTCTCTTGTGTTGAGTTGCGGCCCACTGGCTTTTTCTGAAATAGTGCCGGCTTCTGGTAGCCTCCAAATAAACCCTTCAATTAACAGGGAAACAAAAGCCTATTAAAGGGGAGATGTTGTGAGAACCTTTTCCAGCTGTGAGAGAAATGAGAAGAAAAATATTGATAATATTTTAACATGAGAGAGTTGGCAAAATGGATCAGTTTTATACACTAGAGAAGAAACAGAAAACTTTATGATTTGTTCCATCTAAATACTAGCTAATAACCTTAATTGACTAACAAATTAGATGAATCTTCTTTGCTTTATACACATCAAGTCTCCATCTCAACAGAGTTCTCTGCCTTTCAGGGCTCAATATTCCTTGACCAGGCTTCTTTTTGACTGAATTGTCTTGATTGCAAAACTAAAACGACCTAATTTAGTATCATGCCCATTGTTATACTGGGATACACCATTTATACTTACTACCTGAAAAATAGACATTGACACTGTCTAGTCATTTTAAAGGAAAAATTATTTTTGTCTCCTTTCACTTTATATATCTAAAATTTAGATGATTAATTGAAGCTTATTATCCAGATTTTTCTCTCTGGACAGAAACCTATGAACACTCCATGAAGAGATCCATTCAGCCCCAAGGTATTTTAGCAAAATGGGTAACATAAAACACACTCAAGAAGTATCCAGCTCTCCTCAGTGGGAGAAACAGGTCTGCGAGGACCACAGACCAGCTTAAACTCTTACCTTGAATTCTTGTTGACCAAGGGTGAGGTGGTAAACCTGCCCCATATTGCCTCATTCTATGCACAAGGTCATGTCGGAACAAGTAGCTTTATTACCATTTACCAGTGGGAGTACAACCAGAGCTGGCAGGGCAGTCTTTGACAGACTAGATAGCCTGTAATAGATTTCTACTTTTGTATACTGCTTCACATAGAATCATAGAATGGTTGGAGTTGGAAGGGACCTTAAAGATCATTGAGTTCCAACCCCCCTGCCATGGGCAGGGACACCTCCCATTAGAGCAGGTTGCTCAAAGCCCCATCAAGCCTGGCCTTAAACAGTTCCACGCATGGGAGAAGCTGAAGGGAATATAGAAAGCTGAAGGGAATTTGTCTCCATTTAATAATAAATAAATAAATAATTTAATAATAGATAATTAAATATTAATTGTAACAAAGAGACAGCCTGGTTAAGTAGTTAATGCTTTTGTATAGATCACATGGAAAATCATTTTTTAAGTCTCTGCCTTAATGACTGTTTAATTATTTATAGAAAGTGGAAGTTCTTCAACAGGGACTTCTAAGAGACACCTACCTCTGTACTGTCACTGTCACTATCACAATCACAGCCAACGTGCTGTTTGCAGCTGTTATGGGGATTGTGAAAATATGGGGCAGAGTTCTGGACCTAACAGGAGAAGGACTTGAACTTAGATTCTTTCCCAGAAGCCATTGTACATGTCAAGATGGACATCTACAACTTTTCCCCCAAAATTCAAAACAATTATCCTAATATAGAATAGAGAAGGGAAGGGAAAAAAAAATCCAAGCCAAACATGAAGGTTATATGCAACGGTTTCACATCTTGGGAGCTCCTGATTTCAATGGAAGGAGCCAGCAAAGGTTTTCACTGGAGATTCTCAGCACTGCTTTCAAAGAGCAACACATTTTCACAGTGTGAATGCTGCCTCACAGACTGCTGAATGACCAGACTCATCTGCTATGATCAAAAAGAAAATTACAGACATTGTTATTTAATGAAAAGAAAAAAAATCCCAGCCCTTGTCCTCTTCCCTAGTCTCTTAAAATAGAAAAAAGTAATAATAATAATAAAAAAAAAGAAATAAAAAAGTAGAAAACAAAAACTCAGCATAACTGAAAGCCAACTCACCTCAGGAAAATAATTTGGCATCAGCCTTGATCAACAGCTGCACCTCACTTCAGCACCTGTGTGTATCATTTCAAGCGATGAATGATTGGGGAGGCTGTTTTGTATTAAAGAAACACGTTGTGGCAGAGCTTGTATTTATATTCACAGGATGTGTTTGAGTTGAACCTATCTTATGAAACGCAGAACTTGGTGGTAAAGGTGGGATGTATTGGTGGTGTCTGTATTATTAACCTTAGAAGTGCCTCCTAATTCTAAAGTCTGCATAGATGTGTTGGTCACGTCCCAACTTAGTGTGAAGGTAAGATCATCTCTCTCCTATCCCAAGTCCTGGTCTTCATTCCAAGGTAACACAATTTCATGAGAAGCAGTGCTGCACCTCAGCTGCTCTGTGATCATGATGATCATTTAACTAATATCCCATGGTATTTCACTTTACACTCAGACTGTAAAAGCCCACAAGAAGAAAATCAAGATTTATCTGTAGGAACTCACAAAAAGAAACTAGATTCCTCTGTGCAATGGGGGACAGAAAGGTTATCTGTAGAAATGAACTTAATGCAGAAGGAACTGAACTATAGTAACTTATGTGAGACACCAAGTTAGCCTAAATACTCAAGCAATCTTGAAGAAAAATTTTGAACACAATTCTACTAAACGGTCAACTGTGTTGTTTGTATGAAGCACAGAAGGAACATATGGTGTATAATAACTTCACTTACAAAAAATTTCTGTAGAAATCAAAACTATTCAGTGTTTGGTGCAAATTAAGAAGTTGTTTCAACCAGGATAAAGGTGGGGAGTGGAAAGAGAACCAAAAGAAAAAGTAGCCAAAGTAAATAATCTTACTATTCTATTTCAAAATGTCATTTTCACAAAGAGATTAACTTGCATCAGGAAAGAATCTTAAAGAGAGGATAAATAACAAACAAGCCAAACATATCATAAGGCATTGAACAAAACACTTGTCCACTAAAAGCAGAGAATTGTTTTACACACAAAAAAAGAAAAGAAATTGTTTTGGATTAATCCAAGCTGAAAATGCTTCTTTCTGGAGATTTTTGTTTTTCTCATTAAATTGAAAGCTCTTCTTATTTGCACTGCTTTAAGATATTTATTTCTAGAAGCTTACTTCAAATCCCATTGAGATCAGCATAAGACTATCAGGTGACATTGGTGAGCATTCATTTGAAGCCCACAAGAGTAAGCATTCCTTTTTTCTTTCTTTCTTTCCTTCCTTTTTTTTTTTTTTTTCCCTGTAAATTAAAAACCTTATGAAAGTTCTGTGAAAGAACAGTATTGTCAAAATCGGTAAATATGCTTTGTTTTATTCTTTTTCTTTATCGACACTGCCTTTTGGAGAGATTATACATATTATTTGTTTAAAATGTCTTACAAAAAGGCAAAACAAACAAAAGCTTTCTTCATTTCTTTCAGCAGTACTTATTTTTTGACAAATTTGATGTAACATTATCATAATGCTAGAATTATGGATTTTTGCCTGGTGGAAATTGCAACAGTCTAGTTGACAGCCCAATGTCAGTTTATACCTCTTAAAAGTCTTCCCAATCATTTCTTTCAATTTAGACAGTCAGATCACACAGAACAGCCTGCAACAAAATGGAGTGATGTCTACTTCATCTGATGTTCACTGGTTCCAGGATACAGGAATGCATTTGCTATGCATCAGCTTGTTACCTAAATGTTTCCTAGATATCGATGTTAAGACAATGCAACAGTTACAGTGAAAAAATATGATCATCCATTAACAGGCACTATTATGACTCTTCTATCTATTACAACCTGAGGTTTTAGGTTATACTTTTTTATCATAGAACCATAGAATCACAGAATAGTTAGAGTTGGAAGGGACCTCAAAGATCATCAAGCTCCAAGCCCATGGCCGTGGGCAGGGACACCTCCCACCAGACCAGCTTGATCAAAGCCCCATCCAGCCTGGCCTTGAACACCTCCAGGGATGGGGCAGCCAAAACTTCTCTGGGCAACCTGTTCCAGTGCCTCACCATCCTCACAGTAAAGAATTTCTTCCTAATTTCTAATCTAAATCTCCCTTCTTCTAGTTTAAAACCATTACTCCTTGTCCTATCACTACACTTCCTGACAAAGATTCCCTCTCCTGATCTCCTATAGCTCCCTTCAGATACTGGAAGGCCACTAGAAGCTCTCCCCAGACCCTTCTCTTCTCCAGGCTGAACAGCCCCAGCTTCCTCAGCCTGTCCTCATAGGAGAGGTCCTCCATCCCTCTGTTCATCTTCGTGACCCTCCAGTGGACCTGTTCCATCAGTACAGGATCAATACTACCCCCAATAGTTACCATAGTTTTCTTGATTCCTGACTCTTAAAAATTATCATATATTAGTTATCAAGTACTAATTAAGACATTCTTCAAATCTAAAGTCCAGAGGGCAATGCAGTCTTTGGCATACACTAAGTTGTCTCTAACACATCTTGACCTCCACTTATTCTCCCGTTTGCTAAGATGAGGTGTTCAAATGTACAATTTAACTTGTCCGTATTAGGGTTTTCCAATGTGCTCTTTGGGGTCTGAAGACTGAAAAATCCTAGAAAATCAGTTTTAACCTCAACAAAACCAACTTTAGGTGTTTTCCATCTTGCTACAAAGCATCTTTAAACATGAAGCAGTTAGAGTTCCTGATGGCAACAAGGATCTCAGGTTCTTTAAGAGACTGTGTCCATGGTCTATCAGTGAAGTTTTAGGGTTGTGTGTCTTCCATGGTAGAGTTTACCTGAGGCAAATTAGCTGATATGTCAGCATTATTGTAGCCACAAAGAAGAGTAAACTAATTTGACTTGGTAGAGCTAACTTAACAGTTAATATGACATTGTTTCTCCATCTTTCTGTCTATAACCCTCAAACCCTCAAGCAGCATACACCTACACACACAGGTATTTTAACTTGAAATAGTGAAGATTGATGAGGATTTTCTTTTTTTTTTTTTTTTAATAAGGAAGAAATGGCTTTTTTTTTGAACTGGAAAGATAAACCCTCTGGAAAAATATTTTTTAAGCTGATCAAAATTTTATTTTTTCACTTTATATGACACTGCATACTTGCAGTACACACAATGACAAGAAATTCAAAATGAAAATCCATTTAAAAACAGAAAAAAAATCTTTTAGTCAGGAATGGTAAAATTCAACTGTTTATACTGTTGGAAATAATATTTATTTTAAAAATTAATTTCTGATGAACTTCATTCTGGTCTATGAAACAGTTTACAGTTCAAAGAACAGCTTAAGATCGAGTTAGTGCTATCAAATGCAGTTTTACCCATTGACTTAAAATTTACCTCCTTGAAAAATGCAGCCTAATCGTACTTTTTTGTTTAAATTCTAATTTAAACTAATATTTGAAAATTAAAATAGTATATATTTTCATTAGTTATAGCAACTGTACTATTATTTTTACAAATGGTCTGTCGTTTTATTCATTTTTCAAGGTATTCCACGTGTTACCCAAACAATTTGTTAGAAGAATGAGATGCATTTGGCTAATCACCACAGGTGTGATATTCCCAATTGAAATGATTGCTTTAAAATTAGTTTGATGCATGCTATTGGTGTCAAGGGGATTATCTATTTGCCTAGATCTAATTATGCTGAAGGGAATCTGAAATGCAATTAGCTGGTTCTCTCTCTTCCATGCAGCAGGAGAAAATTAGCTGCTTAATTAATAATGAAAGCTTCTTGATTTTACCAATGGAAATTAAAAATTGGTGTTGATACTTTAAAGAATGACAATATTTGAAATCTGGGTGAAGTTTATTTCCTTGCAGAATGCTACACTTATTTTTTCTGAAAATCTACAGGCAATATTTAGATGGGAGATCATCTTGCCTGATCATTAACAGTTCAGTCCAAGCTATGCATCAGATGTATTCTTTCGGAGTCAAGGAAGGCAGGCAAGGATGCACTATGTTAGTGTCTTCTATGCTCTGTTTACAGGACACACATGGAATGACATATGAATTAAGTATGAATTAAATACACTTGAGAATATTCGGATGTATTATTTTCATTAAGCTTGAACTTAACTTGTGGCTAATTAAGGTAGTTCTGCATAGTCAAACCTGAAGGATGTGTTCCTTATACACTGTACTATCTGAGGACCTTCTAGCAACCAAGGTGTACATCGTCAAGGTGCAGGTGATTTCCACTTTACTGTAGGTAAACTGAGAAATTAACATTTGCATGACCAAAACCATGCCAAACCTGCTTTAAAAAAAAAGGCAATGAAACCTGATAACACTCATCTACAGATGGATACAGAGGGATTCACTCAGGGCTTCATCTTCCATGACGTTTTTTGAAGGGGTCCAGATGGACATGCAGGATCTGCTGCGTGTGGGACAGAAGTGATTCTGACTGCTACCTACGTGGCCCCTGGCAACACCTTCCTCTCTGTGAAAATAGTGGTGCTAATGTAACTTTGTCCAAAAAATAACCTATTTTTAGCAATAGTTTTGTAGGATTTTCTTCCTCTGGGTTCTTCCTTCAAATTGTTGATTGTCTGCTGCAGCCTGTTTCTGTACATCACCTTAAGAGCTTTCTCTGTTTTTCCTTCTACATATGCTTGCTCCATGCTATTCTTTTTGGAATGTACACACAGATACTATGCATTATTAACTCTTACATTTTCATTATTAACCCTTTTTATGCTACTTCAGAAGGTAGCCTTGTTTTCAAGCAGTGATGCCAAGTCCTCATGTCACCTTTTAAATAAAAATTTTGACGTTTGTCTCTTGAAACATCCTCGGATAAGCAGGACTTTCTCTGAGCTGCTCTTGGGGAAGAGGGAAAAGGCATTAGTGGTTGGTTACTGACTCTCAGCTATTATTATCAATATATATTTTTATTGAACTTAAATTCTTCTTTTTGAAGTGTTCAGTGGAGTAGTAGAAGTTACAGAACTTCTGAGACCATGTCCTCTTTTCTTGTTACAGACTTTGAGTATTTAAAAGTCAAGGATCAGTATATGCATTCAAGGACTCAGCACGTCAAAAGATACAGCACATAACTTGTTCGTAAGGAGTACACTTTATTTTTCTAAGGAACATCCATATGAACAGAACCCCTTCTCTCCTACTCTGCTGTTATCTGATAATGCTAAGATTATTTTGATGCACGTATTGCAAAGAATACAGAAAAAGTAACTCTGTATTGTACTATCAGTATATTTTATCCCCAAGGAGGATACAGGAATGAAAGTTTCATTACTCTGAATACAGATCACGCATTATCCCAAGTCTTTCTGCCCTGGAAGGTCCAAGTTTGTGGAGTAAGGAACTCATGCAGATGCAGCACGCAGTATAGGAGGCATACTTTTAATCTTCACAACACTGGAGTTTGACCAACCTCTCCCAAGGTCTCTTAATATGTCCAGGTTTACCAAATTCATGCAGATTTAGCATATTTTTCTCTGACTTAAGTTATGTCTCTCTCACTGTTGCTAGGAATGAATTATTTAAAACAAGCATGTAACGTTATGTCACAAAACTACCAGGTCTGTTAATGAAATTTGTTCTATGTAAAATCAATAGAAGAACAGAAAAGCCATCTTGATACATATATCTGGTATATATATTATGTGCATATTACTCTTTTACATTTTTTCTCTTCTGCTTCACCTTCTTCATCCTCACTCCAATCCCTTTAGTATAAATTTTCAATTTGTTTCACTCTGCATTCCCTTAGGAATCTTTCTCTGTGACATCTTATTTATTCCTCTCTTAATAGTCTAATTATAATCAACTTAAAGATATATATCCAGTCCTTTAATGGTTCATCGAATTTTGCAGAGATGAAATAAAATTGTTTACTGTTATTATAATACCATTATTTTACTGTTTATTGTAAGGATCTTTACTATGCCCTATAAAATATTAATCTATTAGCATTTTATTTTATTTTATAATCACTTCTTCTGTTTCTTTCTAAGGTTGCTTTCTTACCCATGAGGCTACAAACAGGCACAAGTCAAGATGGTTAAACCAGGCGATGTTCTTTGGGACACTCTAGTTGGTTAAAGAAAACTTTTAAAATATCCTCCATACCCTGGAGGAGAATTTGTCAAGATGCTCACGTAATTGAAATTTTCTATGGCTGTTAAGAACCAAGAGAATACTAGTTCTTCACTCCAAATGGAATCTCCCTGCCAGATTTGTATGACATTTCATGATCCAAGCTTAATTTGTTATACATTGTTCCCAGAAGGTGAGATGAGATTACATGGAGCCATACATTAGTTAGAAGATTTATTTTACACTTACCACTCAAAGTTCCTTTCTAGTTATTCAAACAGAATAGAGCGATCTTGATTAGTTAATCTCTCTACATCAGCGCTTTTTCCACAGAGCACTTCACAGAAATGTTTTAAAATTTCACCACAATTAAAAAAGCAATTAAAAAGGATTATCAAAATCAAAGTTAATCTTTAATTACTGCCTATATCTAGATCTTTATTCCATGATATACCAGATAAAATACTCTTAAAAATGCTTTGTTAATAGCTTTTTATTATTGAGAACATAAGAAATTTCAGTCTTTTGAGTTGCATCCCTTTTTAGATCAACTTCATTTTCAGGTTGTCATCTAAAACTTTATTTCCATCAATCCTGCCTTGCTATAGCTGAGTAAGCCATTCTTTTATCTTCTGCCCACCCTAAGAATTGGCCACCTTGCAATGACTTGAGTAGCATGGCCAAAGTACAGCTGTAATTTCTCCAGTGAAAAATTGCTCTCTATCTCTATCTTACTGAGCAAATCTCTGGCATCTGTTCAGTGAAGTCTGCCTATGTGAATGCCTCCGATCAATTTGTGGTCATTTAGATGCCTAGAAATACTGCAGGGCCATCACTACTCTTTTTGCTCAGACCAGTACTAGCATATTAGTATATTAAAAGTCTTTGCAGTTTCACAGTTCTTGCTGGAAATAGCTGCTGTTGAGCAGAAGGAACCACACAATAGCAGAAGCTTCTCCAAGGATGATTTTAGCTGTAGCATTTGGTTGATGAGACAGGAAGGAAAAATGCTAGTACTCAGGACTCTTCCCTCTTTGCATATATTCACATTTAAGATGGTGTCAACAGTAAAGAAAATCATCAACATTTCACTGACTCTCCTTTTAAGGGTAATGGTGCAGGATTCACAGGGCATGTGCCTTTTAATCCATATTGCCTAGGCCATAGAAAGTTTCTTTTTATCCATTTTGCTTTAAACCAGTGTTAGAGAACACTGGTGAAAATATCTAGTACCTACATTAGAGCTTCTGTCTTTGGGCTTGACAGTGAGATTGCGTCATGGCAGAAAAATTCATAGGCATGTCCATTTTATACTTAAAGTGCAAATGTATGCCCTGTTACAGGTGGTGTCAATGTCTTATTCTTTGAGGTTATTTGGTTGTCCTAAATAAACCTCCACAAACTCTTACGAGAGGCCAACATCAATGATAGGAAAAAAGGCCCTATTCTCTCTTTCTAAAAATCTGGAGTGACCTGACCTTGCAAACCCTCACAGAATTGAATGCTTTCCTTGAAGCTTAATATACATGTAGAAAAATACATTATATCCCATATTTCACTGTTTGTATTTTGATCATAAGCAGTGACGGGGAAGAGCAGCATCTAGAAGGAAAGACAACCTGGGTTTTGCAGTTTTAAAGCTGTCTTGCTGAACTTGCAGGAGACATTTAGGCACATGAAAAATAATGAAGCTATTTTGCTTATTAGACTTTCCTTCATTGAGAATGTTTTAGAACAGAATCGTAAATTGGCAACAAAGAAAGATTTTCCATCAGATTAACCAGACCTCCCCAGTTAGGCAGAATTCAGATGAAAATAATCTAGATCTTACTATTTTAAGAAGTTTCTGATGACTGACATTATTACAGAACTGGTCTCGTGTAAGAATGAGGTAGAAAATAGAAGAAAAATACTTCTTATTTGTAATTTAGAAGAAACTAGAGGTCCCAAATAATATACAGTATATGATTCTGAGCATAGAAAAGAGAAAATTTTGTCCTGTATAGTGCTAAACTCACCTAAAAGGTCACCATGTTTCTTAACCTGCCCATGAAAGGATCCCCCCCTACCCAATTCTTGATTAATATTTGTCTAGTCTTTTATTAAAACTACCACTGATGAGGATTCCCAATGCCATTCTCCAGTAGCTATTTATTCTTACACGGAGGAAGTTCTTCCTCCCCAATATTTATTGCAAGTCTTCTTTGCTAAAATTTAAGTCCATTAACTCTGATTACAGTAGACATGAAGAACAAGCTGTTTTCTTCCTTGATACTGTTTTGGGTTTTCTTTTTTTTTAAATGTGGATCATATTCTTTTGGAATTCTTTTTTTTTTTTTTTTTTTTGAAACAGTAGTTCTTTCAATATTTTCTCAAAAGTTAGATTTCCCTTATTATTCCTTTTTAAACAGAGGTGATCCTCCTTTTCTTGTTGATCCTCCATATTTTCTATATGGAGGAGTTTCTTAGTTCTGGAGCTTGCTCCATCCTGTTCCAGAAATAGCCTATTTCACCAGGTCCAGACAATTTGAAAAGTTCCATGTACTGTCTAACTTATTTTTTCCTTCCCTATTCTCTGTTTTATCCTCTTTGTTAGTGGTATTAATTACATGAACTGCTTCATTTCCATTCATCATTTTAGTTTAGATGTGAAAAAATGCTCTATTGTTCCCAGCAACATCTGTCTGTGTTGTCTACTGAATGGCAGGTAAAATTTCTTTAGTCCTGTTAGTGATTACATAGAAGGTTGCCTTCTACGTATTCTTTATGTCCCTGCAAGCAGTACCTCAGTTACTTACCTTTTCTAATTTTACCCTTATATAGTCTGTCAAGCACTCCTTTGCATTAGAGCAGATTTGTCCTTTTGTCCTTTGTCCAATTTGTTTTAAAAGCTACCAACCTTCCTCCTAACCTCCAACTTTCCAGTAGATCATACCTTTTTTTTTAAAAAATAAATATAGTAAAAATCTTTGAGGCATAATTTTTTGAATGATCAAACTTCATGCTGTATTGCTGAAGTTTTCATGGTGTAGAACTACTTTCAGTTACTCTATTTTATGTAAGAAGAGAAGACATGCTGGTGGACTCTAGCAAACTTGGGACCTTTGAGTTGTATCTACATCGTAATGTCCATTGTCAACTTACACACTGATACCTAAGTAGAGTGGAATTCACGTCCACATTTAGAGCTCCTGTATTTAGAGTTGTGATTCGTGTGTCATAACTTCAGCAATGAAAAGACACCTGGTTTCAAATCAGTTCCCATATACTGATGTATAGTGCCATTTGCAAGGCCTTAGTTATCGTGATTGCTCTAGAAAGGTATCAGTCCACCATAGGTCTTGTATAATATCTGCCATCCTCACATTGATGTCTTGAATTCAGAATATCTCTAGGGACACTAGATAATTTTGATACAGAACTTAATCAAATTTTCTTATGTCTGAGCCTGTAGCTAGGCTCCTGCTATAGCAACTCTACTGATACTCTTTACTCTTTATCCCTCAGAATGTTTACTAATATATATACCTACATTCTCCGTGTCTATTCACTAATATATATATATATACACATACATTCTCTTTGTCAAGCTTTAGAAAAACTGGTTAGAGATTTCAAAGTCTATTGGAAGGAAGAAACAGATACAAGCATATCCCATATGAGTTTATTTCCTGAGCAAATAAACTTAAAGGTCAATAAAAATATTCTTATCCTGATTTCTAATGTAACAGTGTTTGTACACAAAGTCTTATAAATCTGACATATAAAAGGATCATATTTGCAATTTTTAATCAAAATTCTACAAACATATGGGTGTACCTAGATAGATGTGGCTCCAGCCTCAGGGGTACCTGCACGTCATTGCTGGAATTACATGCCTCCTCTAAGTATTTTAGCAATGATGGACCCAACATCTCACCTGGATTCCCTGGTAAACCTGTGCCAGGTACATTAAAGACAATTTTAGAAAGTTACACTTTGAAATGTATTCTTTTGTCAAATTTACTAAGTATTCAACCAAAAAAAATATGCAAGAGAAACCTCAGTTGCTCCTGATGAGAGTCTATGGGTAGTTCAAACCACCAGAATGCTAAAGAGAGGAATTTTATTCTGGTCTTAGGGATGAAATTTCATGTAATCTGTTCCGTGATGGGCTAGTAGGGAGCAAACCAATGCTTTCAAGTGTGGAAAAAGTAGTTGTGGCTCCTGGTTTGGAAGAAGTTCTGTTTGACATTTAGAATGAGTTAAATATTTGCTTATGTATTAAAAAAGTACAGCACACCCTCCACAAAATCACAGCACTTGTTCCCTAGATGTGAAAAAACCTTTTGGACTTAGTGAATTTTAAAACAAGCTCTCTAAGAAGGTTTCATCTATTGTTAGGACTATTTTTACGCCAGGTGATCTCAGACATAAAATAATACACTTTCCAAATATCATATGCTGTTCAGCTTCACTCGGATCTCAGGCATGAACAATAGTGGAGGTTTGATTTGAATATTTTAGAACAAGTTTTTATTTTTCTATTTTTTCTTCCACTCTAAAAGTTTGCTTTTCATCAGAAATAGACAATTTTCTCAATTTTAAACAATTCTGAGTAGAATTTCTGCAATGGCTTGGAACCTTCATGGTGCTTGGTGGAATTGATGCTTCAAAAAAACATCAATTTCTCACAGTTCATGTTCCCGCTGTCTGACAGGATGGTTGGCCTCCGCGTCATCTGAGTTAACATTGCCTTCACTCCTAAGGAATAAAAGCAAGACAGTCACTTTTGAAGAAGCCTGTCTACAGACTTAGCAGCGTGTCTAGCGTGTAACAAGAATACATGGCTGAGTTAATAGAGCCTGATTCTTGAGTTAATGTGTCCATAATTGTGTTTTTTCATAAAGCCATTTTCATACATATTTTATACATACTTTACATGTTTTATTTCATAAAATAGTAAACAAAGGATTTTGTGTAAACTGAAAAAATCTTAAAATCAAGAACACACAGATAAATATAGATACCACTGGTGTGAAATTCCTTCTTTGTTCAATTAAAGATTACTAATGTCTGCTAACCTCAGATTGTCAGTAAATTCTGATTTCTTAAAAAGCATTACATTTATTACATCCATGAATTACATGAATTACATGAATTACATCCCTCTTATGTGAATAATAGTGAAGGTGGGGCTCAGCTCATTAAATTTCAGTCATCCAAAACCTACATATCTGTTCTAGTGTAGTCTGTTCTAGTGTAGTTATCTAAGGTTTGACTTGCATGCCTCAATGTCAAGTGTCATCTGAGGTGCACTTGGTATTCAGTATCTACGTGGCCTTCAGTTATCTCTCTGACGAGGCATCTCTTCCAGGCCATATATCCCACCTACCAGCCCCATGTGAGTACCTCAGACTTTGCAGGTTGGGGTGGCTTTCAAGCTCTTACTTTGAGTAACCTGAACATGGACTTCACTCTTCCAAAATGTTCTAGCAAATTTTAACCAAGCATGTGAAGTTGTGAGTTGTTTTGTCTAATTCAACTATCTTAATCTACGTGCCCAGAGCCCCTAAATCTTAGATGTCTGCACACAGGAGTGTGAATGTGAGATGAGTGTCTGAGGTCAGCAAAGAGTCACGTAAATGCCAGGGAAAAGAGCAGAAACAAGGTCAGCATATAATGATAAGAACAATTAAAAAAATGAAACTTTTCTAAAGTTCTTCAACGTAGAAAAGACAAAGAGAGCAATTATTCTCAAATCCTCTCTCTGCCATTTTGAAACATTGGAGAAAGCCCTGAATCATTATATTATACTACATCCTAATATATAGAAGATCAAAAGCTCAACTTTTGCCCTGCAGCCCTTGGAGTTTGTGGGACCCTGAACCCAACTTGTTTGAACTAGTGCAAATTGATATATCCAAATCAATAAATCCCTTGTTGGCCTCTTTAACTCAACCTGAACTCATTCAGGTCCCAACCACACTGAGCCCCTACCAAGACAGCACAAAACTCAGGGCCAGAGACTTTTGTGATGTGACAGCTGAGCAAGGACCTTGTCAAAGAGCTTTGTTAAAGTCACTCTCCTCTCCAGCTAAAGGCAGTGTTTTCAGACTCTCTCACGTGAATTTTATGCTGCAGTAAGACATGAAATCCTAATGTTCTCAAAAATCTTTCCTTTTTAATATCTGGATTCTTTCTTAATTATTTTCAGATTAATTTCCAGCTAATACATAAGGATGAAATTTGGTGCATGACCTATAACCCTAAGCATGTTGTAATTCTGTTACCAATCTCCTGATTTCATGGGGGGCTTAACTATCACCATATGTGAAGCACTGTGTTCCTCTGCATTAATATGGCCTAACAATCCAGAGAATCTCTCTGCTACTATCCTGCTTTGCCACACCACCAGCAGCTGAACAATGCCAATATCAAAGTCTGCTTAAATGTTGTTTTTTTTTTTTCCTCCATGTCCGTGTCCTCAAGGATGCAAAGGACCCTAAGGTACCACACAACGATATGTGAACCAGTCCAGAGCATGCATAAACTGAGCTGTGTTGGGAACAGGGTGGAAGGAGCAGTAGAGGGCTTTAGTTCCACGGCTTAGGGTCCTGTTGAGCACCACCTTTCCACCAAGGCTCTGAATTCACAAGCTTTTTGTGTTAGTACTCAACATCTTTCATCTGCCACCATGTTTTCTTGCTCTTACTGGCTTCATGCACCTACCTCTTGGACACTGTATGGCCACATAGTGAAGCTGATTGCACTTAAAACTGATCAGGTTTGAAGTGGAAACCTGAAATGTTGGGGTTTTATGCTGGAGGCGTCTCTAGGCCCACTTCACAGGGTGGCTGTGCTAACAGTTACACTAAGTGTGGGGGCTGGCCTGTTTGCTCCTAGTTGGTGCCTCTCCTCGGGTGATGCATAACGTAAATGTCATTTTCCCCTAATCTTTGTGATCACTATAGTCATGTTGTTCAATTCAGACACAACTAACGGGTGGTGTAAGAGCGACAAAATTGCCCTGGACCGAGTTAAAATGGCTCACGTTGGAGGAGACTGAAGGCAGTACTCAGGTAAGTTGGAGGCAAGAGACTCTCAGCTCTTCACCACTGCTTCTGCCTGAAAAGAGGAATCATTAACAGCAGATATGAAGAGGTTAGCATGTAATATCATATCAAAGGGAAGAAAATATTTGGCTTGATAGTAGTTGAGTCAGAAAAGAGATCAGCATTCAGAACTGAACTGCCTACTGATCTAGGTGCCTCCCTGAACACACAAGCTTGGTCCGAAGCCCAGAGATATCCATGGAAATTTTTCTACTAGCTTCAGTGGGCTTTGTGGATCACACCTGATGGGCGTGACATCTTTCTTGCTGCTGGAAGGAAGTTTGGCTAGTAGAATCACAGAGAGTTCCCACACTGACCATTAGTCCTTTGTCCAATAACTTCTGCTCTCTCCTGGATCTGCTCCCTCCTTCAGGAAAGACTCCATTTTCTGTGCTTGCTTGAGAGAAGAACTTGTCCTCCCTCTCCTCCTCCCTGACTTGCCAGATTCTGTCTTTCCCATAAAACCAACACCAACCCATAAAACTTTGCCGCTCTCACTATACCATCAATGCTTTCTTAAACCCATATATTCAACAGCTCTCAAAAAATGCCATGGATCTAGAGTATTGTCTGAAAATGAGCTTCAACTCTAAAGGTCTGCAGGCCTGTGGGGGAGAAAACCCATTATGTTTGATAGCTCTCTGCAAATGTGGGCAATTACAGATAGAAAAATTCTCCTTAGTACCACCGAAACTCTCTCTGATCGGCTGCATTCATGGTTCCAACCTATAGACTGTAGGACTCAAAAGGCTTCACTAATGATTTCTACATTGGACCAAATGATATTCCTGACAATAGTGTAATCCCAAGAACCCTCGCTTACTTCCATTTGTCACCATTGAGGCCACAGGCTGGCAGAGAGCAGCCAACATGCTCCTTCAGACCTGCACTTATGTTTCGACAATAAAAGCCCAAACGCAGAAGATTTTTTTCTCCCTCTCCTCCCTCCCAAATGCTACTGATCGTCCTATTACCATGGCAACCAACTCCTGCTGGCATGATCAAGAAAAAACCTGATTTGGGATTTTAATTAATTGCTTGGAAATGGAAATGTAACAGTGACTGGCAGTTCAACTAAGCACGTTTGCAAAGTGAATAAAAATAGAGTTTCTGAAATACTTGAAATTGTTTCACTGGATATAGCCCACATTTTTTACGAGACACCTTAATTTATTCTGCTTCATAAAATAAATCTGCCAAATGTACTAAGCCATTTTGTCAACACAAATCATTTTGGCAAATACTTTAATCCTTCTTCTTAACAAAATGTATTGTATTAAAAAAAATAAAAATCTAACCCATCAGTATAAACCCATAGGTTTCATCTGAATGTATGCCTTTTTCACCAGTAGGTCATATTTATAAAAGGCTTTCATCTTGTCTTCACAAAAGAGGATGTGCTTCTTTGGATGCACATGATCTCTCATTAACATTTATGGCAGCTACACCCCTATATTCAGCAGAGAATGCAACAGAAATGGCTTTCTGACTATTTTATGACCTCCAGTCTCCCTGTTTTCAAAGAAAATAAAGTTGTCATTGTTAACATATGCCACCACCCTCTTCTGGGTGCCACCAGCGCTGCTCAGGTCCAGTGTTGCTGAGCCAAGAAACAGTTCCATTTCTCTCTTGGTCTTTAGGAACAAGAGGATTGGGAAGATATCTTTGCTGTCTCTATGCAGTTCTGACTGCCTATAGGTTACCAGCATCATGTTAATGTTGGAGGTCTTCTAGTTTCACTTTATTCATTATATACCTATGGATACATATACTGCTTTTTTTATAAGAAATAAGGGGAGGTTTTGAAGGATTTCAGAGGCCCTGCATCACACCTGAAATTAGAAGTAAACTTCATCAGCCACATCAAGCCCTTCAAGTAGCTCCCACCCTGGCCTGGTGGGAAAGCTATATAACATAAACTTTGTTGTACTGTAAACATGGCATAGAAACTTGCCGGTGACTTCATGGTAATGCAGTGCCACACAGAGACAAAAAATTGCCTGGCATTGCTCAAGGACCTCCTTATTCACAGGCAAGAGTCAGATTGGTGGAATCGGAAGCCTTCACCACCACCATCTACCTTACCTTCCTCCATTGAGATTCTGGCTTTCCACCTCATTCATTCTTTACAGGAAAATGAACTCTCTGTTAATCAAAGGTAAGAGTAAGCAACTCTATATTAACTTGCTTATTTTCATAAATTTTCTAATTTTCCTCCAAGCAGCTCCTATTGCCAATTCACATCACAGGATCATATATTGCTGACTCAGAAGATGCTAAAATTCCTGGGTTTATCACATTTAAGAAGTGGCTGTTCCTGCCACACATTTGCAATGCTGCTCTCCAGTGAACATTATTCACTCAGCTCCCAAATGGTACTCCCTATTCACAGGAGACAAGCTCAGTGAGCAGAGAGTTTTTCTGGATGATCTGAATCAAGGTTAATGGACTATCTTTAAAGATTACACATCATAGGGCTGGAAAAGGTGCTGGAGAGGTCACCTTGTTTACACTCTTGAGCTGTATTTATTTACCCTACTCTACTGGTTTTCCTTTCTCCATTGATGTCTTTAAAATATGGGAAATAATTTCCATGATTGGAACATATTTTAGGAGCTAAATATCATTAAGCCAGTAGAAATTGTGATGCAACATGAAAACAGAAGAAATCTGGTGCGTATCTATCTCGTCAACTCTCTATCATCTATTGGTATTTCTAAGGCAACTATCTCTGTGTTATCTAAGCGCTGTAATATAATACAATCACTTGCAACTTGTATCTAAGTGCAGTGGGTTTTACTTATTAATAACATAGCACTTATCTTCAAAGTGCTCCACAAACTAATTAATTCTCACAGCACCTTCTCCCTGTCAGGCAGGTGAGAGAACTATTATTCCCACTATACATATCATTATTATTATTACTTGAAGAAACAAGGTTAAGTTACTCATCCTATCTTCCAAAAGAGACCGAGAGTGTTTGAAAGAGCACCTGAACTCAGATATTAGGGAGCAGGGTTTCCTGACCTGTTCTGAGACTACTTCATCTTGCCTCGTGCCTGCACAACATCACCAACAGCCATCATAGTTACATGCTTCGTTAAATGCAGGCACAGCAAAGCACAACAGGATTCTTTGGCTGAAATTGACTGCTCTTTGCTGTTTTTTTTTTTGGTTTTTTTTTTTTTTTTTTTTAAAGGACCCTAATCAGCCAGCCTGCCCCATGCTGTTTGCCTGAGTCATCCAGATTCATTGGGCTTGTGAAATGACTTACTGACTTGGCTGCTTCAATTTCACGTGCTTCATTATCTTGGCATTATTCGTCAGCCAAGCAATTGCTGCACTCAAGTTTCTGCATCTTCAAGGCAAGGAAGGCACACAGGAAGGGTATTTAAGCACCATGGAAAAGAAAGAAAGGACAATAACAGTGCTAATTTGTTGAACCATTCTGATTCCCTGATAGTGCAAAAGAATTTCTGCCTCATCAGACTACTTACAACTCTATCTCCCAAGCTTATCTGAAGGTATTGGCACCCAACGCTATGTGAACACGCATTTAAGAACTAATTCCACTCCTCCCAGCTTCAGTGGCTAGTTTGGATTTAGGACCATGCCCACGAATCTTACGTAACTATTGGCAACAGCTAATGACATTCATCATATGAGATGGGTAGAGAAGGTAAACAAAGATAAAGGCATAACAGTTGCCCAAGTGAAGGAGGTCTTATATTAATTAGCCCCATACCACAAAGTAACCTTATCAAGCTGTAGGATGGCCTATAAGCTACTTAAGCTCCCACTTGTTGTGTAATGATGATACAGTGGGCAGAAATTCACCAGCTGCCTCCTTGCAGGAGAGTGCCTTCTCTGGGGCACCTGCCAACAAAAACATTATGCAGCAGGATTAAAATGCATTTTAATTATTTGCCGAAGGTCAACTTGACAATGTAGCCATTAAATATACGCATACACACACAGACATACATAACTTTATTCCTATAGAATTAAAAACATGAGAAATTGGATATTGGCACACCTGTATTCTATAAGGATGAGGAGTGAACTTCAAAAGGTTGGTTCGAGTTTCAGGAAAACACTCCAAGCCTTTGAGGTAAAATTCATCTGCCCTAACTTGGACGTCTTAAAACTAAACAACTTAGTCTGAGCTCGTCACCCCAAGCTCCCTTTGTGAAGAGAAATGGGCATCTCCAGAGAGTGATTCATTTTATGCCATCATAAGTATCTGAGATAGGTTGAATGACTCACTCTCTGGAGGTGCCCACTTGTCTCTGTTGACTCACATTCAGACCTTTAACTTCTTCATGAAAAACATTAGGTGAGCCAAATCCCACCCTTGTATCCTCTCCCCAGAATTTATTCAAGCCCTTTCACAGTCAATTTGTGATGACAGGGAAAATGTAGAACCGGGTCAATGAGTATTTGGAGTTTTTTGCTACTTTTCTTTTTTGGTAGGGCAGAGTTTCAGAAATAAAATGGTACAAGAATAGGAAGGAAGAAATACTTTTTTCCTCATGGGATTCAGGCAGAGATTGTGTCATTCTGTAATTTAATCAAAGGGGGGTTTGCTGGCAGGACAGTCTTCATTTGATATTTCTCTACTGAGACACAATATAGAGACCTCTATTTTAGCAGGTGAGAAATGTCTTTGACTTCAGTAATATCACACGGTCAGTGAAAGTTGAGTACATACATAAATGTTTTTGGGATCAGGCACATATAAATTAATTAGAATTATGTATTTAAATATCACTGTGGATCTTGGCCTTTGTTCATAAGCTTCCTCAGCTGAGGCTTGGGTCTGTAACCTTCACAGAACATGATACTAGACTTACATTTTCCGTTTGGACGGGTGATGCTAAGGATGGAGGGGAGAGAGAAGCAAGGCAGGTTTACAGTTTTGGCTGGACAGTGTGATCATGATTTTATTGGCAAGATTTTTAGATTGTTCTTGAGATATAGCTATTTATGAAAGATTGCTGAGGACTATTTCAGAAAACAAAACAAAACAGTGCAAAGTATTTGCCAGGGGAAGTCTGAGCTTTGAAAGGAGATGAGGGTACTTTTTGCATTTCTATGCATTCATTTGCATAAATACACAGAAACTGGAGGGGGGGAATGATGACTTTCAGCCTATTTCTACTCAAGCTGCTAAATCACTTATGAATCTGTTTTAACCGTAATAAACGTTAACAGAATAGAATCAGCTTTGTGTAGACTTTTCATGTAAAGACTATCCTCTTCTATGTTTGCACAAAATTTAAAGCAAATATATATATCTATAAACAAGAGCACAGTCACAAAAAATGTTTTGTCTGTCCAATTCAATGGGAAGAAGAGAATCCGTAACTCACTCAACTTCATCTCATGGCAAACCCTTTTCTTCACATTTCAGAAGAATTAGGTCTTGCAATGGGTCCCTCACTAGCAATTTTTTATATCTCACTTTCAAAATGAGAACTACAAGGTCAGAGGAAAGCAAGAACATAAAAGTAACCAATTCTTGTTAATGTAGCCTGGAACAGTGGGTGGGCCACCTCTCAGGTGAGAAAAGGCAAGCTGCAAAGCAAATACCTGAGGTGACTTCTGCTTGTTTGAGTCTATTACCCTTAGGGCTGTGTTCTTTTGGCTAGGGATATCTGTTGATCTTACCTCTTAACAGTAATTATGCCAGACAGCTTTTTGGCTTTCAGTACTGCTCCATAGGTAACATAAATCATACAAATTATTACCACAATACTAAACTATAATTACCCACAGACCCTGACATGCCAAAAGGTGTATTAATTTGATAATATAATAAATACTTTACTGCATAAAACTGTAATTATTACTTCAAAATTGACACTGATACCAGATTGATTTTTTTTTCCCAGCAGGCAACTCAATTGTACATTGACCAATACCAGAAATGCTATTTAAATTCAATGAGTGACATTAAACTGTAATTTGGTATCATGTGGAAGGCCTTTCTTAAAGGAAAATATCACTAGAGATAGTTTCCGTTTTGGAGATTATAATTCCACCGAGCAATAAATTAGTCAGTAGGTCCAGAGGATAAGTATATTTGACAAATAGCCTAGGAAATGGGAACAATATCAACAAAGTATCTGAAATACTAATTATAAGGAAAATAACTCACAGATCAACATGAAAAACCACCTTTATTTTTGTTGCTTCCAATGCTATTGGGAAGAATAAGTGACTGACACTATAGNTTTTTTGCATGAAAGGACTGACAAGCCATACCTGTGGGAAAGACTGAGGTCCCAGTTCTGCAAGGGCATGGGTGTGGACAAACCCTGGCACAGGTCCCAGGTTGGTTTTGTTTAGTGACTGCCTAATGCAAAATACATAAACAAGCCTGGGAACAGAGGACGTAATCCTGACCTGCCCCTTCTCAGCAGCTGGGCAACCTAACCCCTATAGGATCAAGTCAGGCTCCTGTTTCCCATTTTCTTTACATTTTTCTTCTTCCCCATTTTCAACACAAAACCTGTGGGAAGTGAGTCTTATATGTACAGAAGTTCTTAAACTTGGGGAAGAAATGAGCTCACTTCTCCTTCCTTCTGATGGACTGTTTTAACTGCTGGTTACTGTGCAGAAATCAGTCATACACACCTGCATTGTGACAGTCTCTTTTACAGTTTGTTATTGTCACTACTATTTTTTAAAGTGTAGCTAATGATGGAAATCTTCATATGTATTTCTTTCTAGCTTCTCTTTAACAAGCTGGGTGCCAGTGATTTGTCATGTTTAACCCTCATTTTTTCCTTCTGTTTGTAGTTTGGCTCTCAAAAAGTGGGGAAAAAAGCATCAAAGAAAAAGGGAATCTAATTTTTTTTTTAAGAAAAAGTTTTCATTCCTGGGTGGTATTGCTATCATTTAACTTCATGTATTTACACTTACATGTTTGAGTATGAACCTGTTGCCATAGGCATACTCTGTATTCAAAGGACAGCTATAGGCACCTTTGGAAAAGGCAGTAGCTAAATCAGAACATCTTCCTTCTGCAGGTGTTTCCACTAGAAAAAAAAAAAAGGAGTATGCAATGATAGCTCAGATCAGAGCAAATGAGTCGCGTCCAGTGTCTCTGTTTTTTTCCATTAGCAAAGTAGAAATGAAGGGAGGGGGAGAATTTCTCAGAAGGCAGAAATTAAGAACAGGGGATAAAGGAAGGGGGGAAAGTATTAAAATATTAACATTAGAAAGCTGAAATTTTCTCAGTTTCTCTTCTTCATTAAAAAAGAAAAACAAAATGCATTTGTTAAAAAAAACTTAAAATCTGCCCATTAAACAAAATGTCATTTGTTTAAAAATTCTTGAAAAAGTATTAACTGTAAAAACTTTACAGGTGGAAGGATAGTTCAATATCTAAAAATTTGCAGAAAACCTCATTTCAATGTCCTTCTCCCATGCAAACTTCTACTGAGAAAGTATTTATTCTCTATCTACCTGCCTGCAAGATAAGTATATTGTCAAGTCTGTAGGATGTTGGGAAGATACATATTTTGAAGTTCCGTCATTATGAGACTTGAGACCACTGAAAATAGTGAAAATGTCCTGATTCTGTTCTACGTTAAGTATTTACTCAACTTCTGCATAAACAGTGTTAACAAAGCGAGTTCCTGGGTTCTCCTTAAGGGTCAGTGAGAAAATCTCTTGTGCAGCTTTTTCATTAGCTTTAGTAGTCGCTCTTCCACTGATCACATTGAACAAGGCAAATAGGTCAACGGCAAGCACTCGCCATCTGACCTCCCATGTGTATAATGTAAGGCTGTATTGACGTGGCTTTCCTCAGTCACCTATTAGACATGTCTTAGTGGCTTTGGCAGAGCTTCTGGTGTCTTTCATCCTAGTGAGACAGAGAGGGAACTGTTTCTTCTGGAAAGCGAGCTGGAAGACAAGCTTTCCACAAAAGCATTGTCATTTTCAGAGAAATATGGACTGAAAAATCACTATATTGTTGCTCAGATCTGGGCAGAATTATTTGTCAAGAGTGGAAAAAAAGAAAGTGAGAAAGAAAAAAAAAAGATATCCAAAGTAAGTGAGAATTTTGTGCAGAAGATGTGAAACAGGCTGTTCAAATACCTTAGATAACATGGGAAAGAATTAGAACCTAAACCTAGAGGTATGAAGATTACCTTAGTCAACTTCTTAAAGAAGAGCTACTGCACACTGTCCAAGGGGAGCCCAGAGGTGAACTTCTTTCTAATTATTTTCCAAATTGTAGGGTAGATGAATGTGTCTTTTTAACTGAATTTTTTATTCCTTCTGCTCAGAGATATTCTTGATCTCAGCAAATTGCTGGTTTGAATGTGCATGCTGACAGTAAATATGATAAGTTACAGAAAGCCTTAGCCTATTTACCTATCTATCTTAGGTTTTTCCTATGTAAATGATTACTGCTATAATTTTGATGTGTCATGTTGTTTGATGGAAATAACAGCTGACATACACAGCTGGAATTTCCTTTTCTTCTTGCAATACTTTGGGGGAAAGAGGGAAGAAAATAAAAAGATAGTTGTGATTACTTCAATCTTTCCTTTTAATAATGTAGTAGACAGTCGGCGATGATGATGTGATTCATTACTTGCCTATAACGTTAATTATACATTATTAGATGTTTCACTGTATGATAGCTGGCAATTGGTGATATGATTCATAAAGTGCTATTGTTAAGCAAATCTGCAAATCTGTTTGATTCAGGTTAAAAGAAAGGGCGATAGGTCATAAGAAGGAAAAAAAAAAAAGAGGGAGAATAAAACCGACATAATTTGCGGTTCTATTTTTATATGAACAACAAGGTTTACAGTGAAGAGCTGTTGGATACAGTTTCGGTGAGCAAGGATTTTGCAGAGAGATTAGATCAGTTACAAATTGCTAAATCTGATGACTTAGATAAAAATTTAACCAGAGGCTTTGAAAGAGGTAGAACATGTTTCTGTGGAGAAGTGATTGCCCCGTACTTCCGAGATAGAGCTAATCACAGAAGGCCGCACTGACTGTACCCACAGTAAAAACTGAACAGGGAAGAAATCATTCCTTCGAGAGAGGAGAATGTTTTTTCATGTAGCAGGCTGAAAACTTCTCTTCATTCTGCAAACACATCCTATAATTTGGGGGACTTTCAGAAGCAGTCCCATCAAGGTACTATATTGTGCTCCCTTCCAGTGTAGCTCTATCAGATCTGTGTTACCAGCTGAATAAATTGAATGTAACAATTATCTCCTCCTCCACAGTCTTTGTAAGATTCCAAAACCTTTTCCCATTTCCACAAAAAAACCCACCAACCTTAACCAACCACTTAAAAAACCCAAAGACAATAGATTTTGCCCAGAGATAGCAAATACTCGCAAAGTTAAACATTCATTCCAGACTGGTTCATATATGCACTTTATCTGAGCAAGGAAGGGGAATTGAACTTTCCTCTTCCTTGCTCCATCAAGCAATGACTCATTCAGAGTGGACCTCCTTCTCTCACTCATTTGAGTCAAATGTGAGTTATGGATCTGAACTTCTGCTTCCCAATAAAGGTGCTTCCCACACAGGCCCATTTCACAAATTGATTTTAATTTTTAAGGGTAAGTACTACCTGAGTAGAAATTGGAAACTTTTATTTAAAAAACAAAACAACACAACTATACAATCAAAGTTGAAAAAAAAAATCAAGAAAATAGTCTTTATTTATTAATTTTAATATACCTTTAACTGCTAGGGGAAGGAGTTAAGATTGAAGTCATATTACCTTGTTCTCAAAGGGGTTTCTGTCTTCTCATCTCCCAGATAATGTTCCAATGGAATAATATAAATGCCATGTACCACACATTCTCTTACCCATTCCCTCAGCTCTTCTGTGCAGCGACAGACCTTATCCAAATCCATGCAGAGAAAGGAATGCCATGTTTCCAGAACATCAATTGCATGACAATGTATGTCCTAGAAATACTTCATGGAAATGTTTAAGATCATTTACTGCTGTGTCTTATTTCTTAAGGCAATGGTTTTGTGGGACAAAGATAGGCCTGGGAGCTAGGAATTCTTGAGTGCTGTCTCCAGCGCTGGCTTGACTGTCTATTGCCTACATATCACAGTGATTGGGTGATTTATTTATAAAACATAGATTAGATTAGCTCAAACAAGATTAAATTAGATAGAACAAGTCACTTAAACTCTCACTGTCTATTTCCTCATCCGTAAAACAGTGATATCTATATTTACTTGTTACACATGGTGACTGTGAGGATTACTTAATCTCCCTAAAGAATTATCATGATTATCATTAATCTGGAACACAAGAAACAAGTCCCGATAAGGAAACAACCTTGTGATTCAGATGAGGTGGAGTAAAGGTACCAAAGCAATTCTTCTGCTGATCTGATAGTTAAATATTCTTGATAAAGGTTTTGAGATGCCTTCATCTTATGTGAGGCATCTAAAAATGTAATGTTTAATATAAAATAGTTGTCTAAATTCCCCCTATAATCCAAATGTGTATAGACAGGTATCATGCATTAAATGATGCAATCACTTCATGATTCTGGGATGAATCACCCTATGGATTCTCTTCATTATCTGTAGAGGGAGCCCAGACAACTAGACAAGATCTATTTCAGATAGTTAATGTTATGTGAGACCAGTTTGAGGGATTCAGTAACTTGCTCGAAAGACTACAGCCAGATGTCATGTTCTGCCTGCACCGGAGTTGGGTACAATAATGACCAATGCCAGTCTGCTTCCAAATACTTGTCACCATCTTCCTGTGCCCTAAACATTTACCATCCCTTTTGAATATCCAACAAAACCACATAGTAGTTTTGGGAAATCACAGAATTGTCAGAGTTGGAAGGGATCTCTAGAGATCTTCTAGTCCAACTCCCCTGGTAAGGCAGGATTCCCTAGAGCACATCACTCAGGACTGCATTCAGGTGGGTCTTGAAGATCTCCAGAGAAGGAGATTCCACACCCTCCCTGGGCAGCCTCTGCCAGTGTTTTCTCACCCTCACTGCAAAGAAGTTTTTTCTCATCTTTGAATGGAACTTCTCATGTACCAGCTTGTGCCCATTGCTCCTCATCCTGTCCCTGGGATCCACTGAAAAGGGTCTGGCTCCAAATGTCATTTGAAATTTTTGTTAGTTAAGATACAAAAAAGTACCACAACATCACCAAGTATCACAGCATGCTTAAGTATTTTGTATAAACACCCTCTCTCTTTGGGGCAAGAGAGAGAGAAAGAAAGGGCTTAGGCTAAATCTGTGTTTCCTAGCTGATCTCTTCTTGGGAAGGAGCAGGATTTGTCTCTAGAAGTCACTCCGTTTTAGAATCTTTAGCATGACAGATCATTAGGACTCATTTCTTCCCCCTGGAATTCTTTTGCCACTCCGTGTTGGAGTGAAGGTCCTCTTATGTGACTTTCCAACCCAGGTCTTTTCTGAAGACTTATGTCACCTCCATCCTCAGGGAACAACTCCATTTTGTGCTGGTGTTAACCTAAGGGCACAAGATCTTGCCTCCGTTAAGAGGAAGAAGCATCATCTCCTACTTTGTCTCCTGGTCACACGACATATGAAAAAAGGTGGAGAATGTGAGGCCGTGGTGGAGATTGACATGGAGAGGGGCAGGAATGAGCCTTGTTGCACAGACTGAGTCAGAATTGGGCACAGGCTAGTGTCACATATACTATAATTATACCACTGCCTGGTTGCTTGTGTATAGTTTAGCATCACACCCATGTACAGCTGCAGTACGGCCACAGTCGTGCTATATCATACAGTACCAGAACTGCTTAAAAACAAGAAGATAGTTCTCCTCCAGAACACTCTAACAAAACCCAATCAAGTGGCAGCTGTCCTGATGGCATGTTTCGTGTGTACTTTGGGGGTGAGGAGTGAGAAATACCTTTGCAGTGCTGCAAAGGAGGAGGCTGGAAGAAAAGAGTGAAAATAAGTAGGTGGGAACAGGCTAAGATTTACCACCCCATAGCAAAACTCAGCTGCAGAAAGGTTTTTAGGTTAGATCGAAAGCTTTTCTGAGTCAATAGGAAAGCTGCAATTGATGTAAATCAAAATACGTGGGTGAAGATTATTGGAAAGGAAAGTTCCTCGTGAAGGAAAAAAAAAATGCAAAAAAGCCTACAAATATATTTATGCAGTGAGAAACAGTTTAAGAACTACTGTTTGTTCTTAAGAACAATGACAAAAAGAGCAATAGGATTGCACAGACCTTTAGAAGTTTTGGAAATCAAAATATGGCTGGCCTTTAATATGTTGCAATCTTAGAATAGGGGGAAAAGAAAATCTTTCCAATCCTAAACTATCTCTTTGTTTTTCTTATATAAAGGAAAACTATCTCAGATAAAAAAGAAACCACCCTGAAAAGCCATCTGGAACTTGAAATTGCTCCAGACTACCTGTGAGTAAGATCTGCAAAGAAGGGTCTGCCTTCACTTGTGTCTTGTTCTGAACTAAGCATGCGATCAGCACTTAATAAATAAAGTTAATAATAATACTTCTTTTCACACATCTCTTCACTTCTTGGTGCTGGCTGGGACTGGAAAGAGCAGAGTATTTCCAAATGGAAACAGAGCACACTAAAAATTACATTTTAAAAACAAAACCAAAACAAAATCAAACAAACCAAGGCTGCGCTGAAGTTTTCAGTCCTTCAGTCCAACTTTGAAAACTCATTAGGGGTAGATAGTTCAGATAAGGTATGAATCCAGATGTTTCTGTGTTTATCTTCAGCAATACTGAGTCCAAAATTTTACTCAAAAAAAAATGGCTAGCCTTCTAAAGCTGAATTTAAACATGTAAGAGAATGCCTTGATGGGTAAGAGCATGAACACATCCAGATTTTCTTGACCTTAATGAGATGTTCAAGGTACTTAACACTTTTGAAAATCAGGCCACAATTCAGCAAAGCATTTCAACATGTGTTTAACATTAAACACGTATTTAATCAGATTAAAGCATATACTTAAGCACATTCCTGAACCAGGATCAATTTAAACACGTGCTTATGATCTTTGCTAAATAAGGTTCTTACTTAAATTTCTAAATAAGGGTTTGGGAGCCTAAATTTAGGTTTTATTTTATAAAATCTTCAGTCTGTTTTGAATGAAATAAAAATTTGTGTGAAAGGGAAAAAAATTAATACCCTTATTTACTTTGTTAATCATACTCATTAGTGTTTAACAACAACCAGATAACTAGAAATTTAAGTCACTTAAGGAGAAATAAAACTGTACATTGTTCAAAAATATGGATCTTTCATATGAGATCCAATTTTGTTTCCTTAAAAGTCTTTTATGTCAGATATTTTGACTCAGTATTATCTAAAATTAGAGATACAAATGAAATTTCACTGTTTTCTCCGATTTTGTCCATAGTAACCTATTGATAATATTGGCACAAGGAACAAAAGGATTTTTTTCTCTCTTATTTTAATTTTTCTTTTTCTAGTTTTTTATTTTCCTCTTAATTTTCTTTTTCTTGGTCTTCTTGCTCCTGTAACAGAACAAGCTACATTCTGTCCCTTTCTGTTAACACCCCTGCATATATTTGAGTTTCCATCAACCACCCATCAATCTACCAGTTGTGCAATTACATGTGTTAAGACAAAAGCCGTGTTGAATGCCACCATTTTGATTAGGATAATAGTGACTCATTGGGACAGCAGCAATTCAGAGCGTGTCTATGCACACATTTGCATGGATGTAAGTCAGCCAAAGCAGAGCACAGACACATAAATAAGATTAAACAAGAAGGGTGAATTTGCAGTTTGTTAGTGGTCAGGCACACACCGTCAGGGTGGAAGGGAACCGTCCCCCCTCCACTCTCTCTGTCATTCCCTCAAGGCAGAGGACTGCAATCCAAGCTATGGGATAGTCCTTGCCCAAAATGTGTTACCCTTTGATCCGTTTCACATTGGACATATACTAAGTCTTGTATTTAATATGGTGTGTTTTCACCCTGCATTAAAGTACTGACGGTAGGTTACCTCTTGATGAAAATTAAAAGTTTTCGGAGAGGAGGTGCTGAGGAGTAAGTGCACTAGCAGGTGCTGTTTAATCCTGCTCCCCCTGTACTCAGCACTGGTGAGGCCACACTTTGAGTACTGAGTCCAGTTCTGAGCACTTCAATGCAAAAGAGATATCGAGGTTCTTGAGCGAGTATACAGGAGGGCAAAGAAGCTGGTGAAGGACCTGGAGAATAAATTTTTATGACAAGCAATTGAAGGAGCTGGGATTGTTTAGTTTGAGGAAGAGGAGGCTGAGGGGAGACCTCATCACTGTCTACAACTACTTGAAAGGACCTTGTAGAGAGATTGGTGCCGGTCTCTTCTCACGGGTAATTAGTGATAGAACAAGAGGAAATGGCTTCAAGCTGCAACAGGGTAGGTTTAGACTGGACATTAGGGAAAAATTCTTCACAGAAAGAGTGGTCAAACACTGGAATAGGCTGCCCAAGGAAGTGGTTGAGTCACCATTCCTGAATGTGTTTCAGAGTCATTTAGATGTGGTGTTGAGGGGTATGGTATAGGGGAGAACTTTGTAGAGTAGGGTTGATGGTTGGACTCAATGATCCCAAGGGTCTTTTCCAACCTGAATGATTATCTGATTCTATGATTTACAAGCTGTAAATTAATTTTCCAGTTTATACCAGAATAGCTTGAGTTCATGTTCATAGCCTTGGTTAAAGTAGAGCAAATCCTTGTGTGGACACACAACTCTCAGTTTTAGAGTGGTTTATCTCAGTTTATCATAAACTTGTTCTGAATCAGCTTATGCCGAATGGAAATAAGCTTAATTTAAAATTGAAATAAAAGGATTAGGATAAATTAAATTGGTGTAAAATCACACCTTTATTTAAAACAATGCAACTTTGTATGCAGATAAAACCTGAGGCCCTGTGTGTTTATTTAAAAGTGAGTGTTAGTGAAAACAGAAAAGGACAATGAATGGGGTAAATATTTGCAGCCCCTGTTGAGAGGATATTAGTAACAACAAAGAGTTAAAAATAATGCAATTTGAAAAGAACTATTTTAAAATTGCTTAATCTCCATGGTTCAGAGCCTCTCCCATTCAGCCACATTAGACAGCAAGACCCTGCAGGCACTTAATAATACTTTTATATAGTAGCACTTTATATCTTCACTGCGCTGTAAAAGCATTAACTAATTAATCTTCACAACAACCATCTGAGGTTGAGAAGTGAGGACTAATATCCCTTTCTTAAAGATAGAGAAGATAAAATACCAGGCATGTCAAGGGCTCTCATTCCTGAGTATTATGGGCTTTGCTTTGCAAGTGAGAAGGCCTCTGACAGCAAACATGATGGGATCAGGTTGAGCACCCAAAGCTCGAGCCTCCCTCCCTCCCTTATGACAGGCTGCTATTGAAAGTTTGGTTTCAGAAGATAGATTTTGCAGACTCCAAGCTAAGGAGGCCCTTAAACATATACTTAACATGAAATGAAAACAGCACGGGGAAGCCAATGGTCTCCTGTGAAAAATATGTAGGTAGTTCAGTGCTTTGGTAGCTCAAGTCCAGAGGGATAGATTTCTAAAGAGGTATAGGTACCTAAGACCCACTGAGGAGAAGACAAGTCAAAACCCAAGACACCTGGGCCTTGATTTCCAGAGCAAGACTAGAAACTCAGAAATTCCTGATTCACATTTTGGGTCACAGAATTTGGACAGAATATGGCATTGCATGGCGGGGTTGGGGTGAGGGAAGTATTCACAGAGCCACCAATCCCCTAGGAAGAGCAGGACTGCTAAGGCAGTGGAAATGTTCTTAATCACCCTGAGGGATCCTGACCTGAACCACCCTCTCAGCCTGCCCCACAGTCTCTGCAGTTTGCAGGGTCTCATAAAACGGTGAATAAAATGGAGAATTTTCTTAAGCTAGTGGGTGGCATTCGGAATCATAGAACCATTTTAGGTTCAAGCGGACCTTTAAGATCATTGAGTCCAACTGTTAACCTAACATTCCCAAGTCCACCACTAAATCATGTCCCTAAGTGCCACATCTATGTGTCTTTCAAATACCTCCAAGGAAGGTGATTCAACAACTTCCATGCACAGCCTGTTCCAATGCTTGACAACCCTTACAGTAAAGAATTTTTTCCTCATATTCAGTCTAAGATTCAGACTGGCTCAACTTGAGTCCATTTCCTATCACTTGTTGGGAGAAGAGACCAGCTCCCACCTGGCTACACCATCCTTTCAGGTAGTTCTAGAGAGCAAGAAGGTCTCCCCTCAGCCTCCTTTTCTCCAGGCTGAACAATCCCAGTTCCTCAACTGCTCCTCATAAGACTTGCTCTCCAGACCCCTCTTCCTTGCCCTTCTCTGGACATGCTCCAGCACCTCAATGTCTTTCTTCTAGTGAGGGGTCTAAAACTGGACACAGCACTCGAGGTGGGGCCTCACTGGCACTGAGTACAGGGGGACAATCCTGCTGGCCACAGTATTCCTGATACAAGCCAGAATGCTTTTGATCTTCTTGGTTACCTGGGCACACTGCTGGCTCATATTCAGCTGGCTGTCGACCACCACTGCCAGATCACTTTCAGAGTGCAAGCGTTCCACCCACTCTCCCCAAAGTCTGTTGCACTGGGTTGTTACAACACAAGTGCAGGACCCAGAAATTTCTTCATTTCTGTATTTAAAAAAAATCCCCAAGTTCCCTGGAAGGAATAATTTTCCTGTTTGTGTTTCAGTTAAGAGAATTGGGCATTCTCACCAGCAGACTGCATCTGTTTCAAACTTGAACAGCTGATGCTTCATAACAACATCTCCATGAGGTTCCCTTAGCTCAACTTTAAAAGTAGGGAAAATAAATCTCTGATCTGTTATGGCAGAGACAAATCACTGGCTTTTGGTCACCTAGATGCTAGGCTTTAAGTCAAAACTACTAAGTTATGCTTCCTTTCTTGTACTTCAAGACTCATGGTATCTCCAATTGAAGTCACCATCTAGACAGCCAGTAAGGTCCCTCTCTCTCACCTATAAAGGAACTTCAGAGACCTAGTTTAGACTAAATATGACTAAATATTTGAGTTTAAGATAGTCAAAATTAGATCCAGCAAATATGGGTGTGAGGCATATAAGATTCTGTTTTACAGGAAGCTAAAGAATTCATTCCTGATAAAATGACATGGTGGTTTCTGATGATGTTTCTGGTGAGGACAGATAGTTATGTAGTTAAGCAGTTCCCAATGTCAGTCAGAGTAGGACTGACATGAAGCTTTGCTCTTCTTGGAAAAAGCAGGTATCCAAATTACATCACACAACTTTATTTTGATCTTGGTATGTTATTCATTGAAGCTCTATGGACTTCCTCCAAATAAATAAAATAAATAAGAAAATAGTGGTTTAAAATACATTTTAGATACTGAGTCCTTTTTAATATTAGTTTAATACAACAGAAATACCTTGACTAGCAAAGTGAAGGTGGCTGAGAAGGAACGCTCTGGTCACGTTCTAGCATGCCAAGTTGGGATTTTGGCTGGCACTAGCAAGCGTTGCAACATTTATTAATTCATTACTTGGGAAATTGTCTCACCCAATTTCTTTGGGCAGCACCTCACTCATTGCTACACGTTTGGAGAATAAGGTAAAGATGCCTCATGTTATTTCAAAGTCTTAGTCACTGTTGTTTGGGTGTGGGCACTCCTTAGCTTGGGCTTCAGAAATGGAAAATAAATGAGAGGTGGAGGTACAAAAACTATTCTCATCAAAACCGGGGGGAAATGAAGAAGTAGAAAAATGAACCCTCAAGTAATTTTAATCTAAATAAATAAATAAAAATTGTCTCTGTAATTCAGAAGGTATAAAAGAACATATACTGGATACTGAAAATATTTGCTGTATGATGCACAGTTTTATTTTTCTGATGTTTGCCCGGTGTGTCTTCTTTTACCAGGGTCCAACAGATCTGGGAACATTTCATGCAAGCAACTAGCTCTTCCTGAAGCGCTGCAAGCATTTTTGATGGTCCACAGCCTTTGACTCAGAAATGGCAATGACTTTAGTTTAGGACAAATTTTGTGGTTCCTACCTCTCTTCCTTCTGCCATTCTGCTCTTTGAGGATACCCCCAGGGACCAGCTATTCATACTCCACCGCAGTTTAATGCAGAGCATATTAAAATTAACCAGCAGTGCCTTCGTGTTCTTTTGATCAGCCAGGCCACAAACTGTGGCTCTGAAAGCAGCTGGGATCTCCCTGAAACATTGCAGAGGACCAGGAGTAAAGTGACACGTAGACAGACATGAACAGTAGTTCCAAGTCATAATCACCTAGAAGTCCAAGTCTTTCCTGTCCCCACCCTGGGTTTCAGATTCCAGATGACTGAGATCCTTTACTGTGACAGCAGTTATGAGACTCAATGTAAAAAATAGCCGAAGCAAACTTAATATCCTGAGTTATACAGGAAATCAGAATCTTGTTCTCAATTCTCCTTTGTCTCTTGTGTTTGATTAATCTGTATTTTTCTATGTGGTTTCAAAATATTAAGAAGATTCTGGAGCTCTGTTAGCAAACTAAATTGAGTACATGTAGAAATTATATTCTAACAGTAGAAAGAACGTTACCAGGTGAAAACCCAAAAATAATTAAATTGGTTTTCTAAAGCCAAACACCGGAGTATATAAATTGCAAAGTTAGACTTAGTCTAGGCTACTTCATACTCAAAATAACTGAAATAAAATTACAGACTTTGCTAATTTAGCATAAAGGCAAAACCACTGCTGAAATAATATTTTAGTATAGTTAATTCCTTTCAATTCTTTTACATAGTTCTTAAGAATAGATCAGAATACATATTAAATCCACAAGAGATTTATTGTTTCCTTGGAAAATCAATATGCCATGAATCAACACTAACCTGAAGTTTGGGCATTCTGAGTGTTTTCTTTCCTGGGAAATTTTTGTAAGTCTGCCTGTATTTGTGGGGATTTTGACCACAATTCATGACAAGCTGTCTTTAGCATCAGGCCAGCTAATTGTGAATAATACATGGATTTAACCAGGTTTGAGATTGGTGAGATCTGAGAACATTCTTAAGCAAGGTGGAGAATCAAGACCCAAGCCTTGAATGCAGCTGAGCTTGGTATAAACTGACTTGAAGTCACAGTCAACATTGTGCAAGTGACTCAAACCAACACATTAAACACAGCCAACATTTGTAATGGAGACTGCCCCACCTGCCCAGCCTTTGCTAGTATTGCAGATAATTATATGGCATCAATATTACCACCCTCCTTTTCTGGTATCTCCTTTTTCATCTGCTCTTTCCCTCTGTTGCCATCACCGATTGAAATTTTGCTTAGAAGCTATTAGAACATAGGCTGGGTTTGTGTTGAATTCCTCAGCATTTCATACAAGGTTGGCATATATTATTAACCTGCTTGGACCAGAAGTCAGGAGATTTGACTGGTCAAAAGACAGAATCAAAAAAGTCAAGAGATTTGGGCGCTATTTTCTCTTGTATGCTACCTGTCTGATTGAAGAATTTGAAGTCTGGCTTTGGTTTTGGTTTGGTTGGTTGGTTGGGTGGGTGGGTTCCCCCCACAACAAAAAAAAAAAATCTACAGTCCTCTGTCAAAAGTCTGTTCAGCACAAGGCCTCATTAAATGCTATTCAGCTCCAGATTCAGGCACCTAAATTTAGAGGTCTAGCTACGTGAACATAGACTTGACTCGGTTGTCCACACAGCCATTTAATGCCATTTGAAACACTGTGGCACATCTGAGATGCTTTTCTAGGCCTTGTGTAGGCCATATAGGAGTCCTTGAGGCCCTTCCTGATGCCCTAGGGTATCGTGAATGCCAGTAGAAGCCCGTGGTTTAGCAGCTGGATCATATGTTTACATTTGGTCAGTTAGATCACTTATATGCACAAAAGTGGGAATTTAAACACCAACTGACATACACACCTGAACGGAGACACCTTAACTTGGGTATCTGAGCCTGGAGTCAATATATTCTTCACCTGGGCCCGTTTCTGTTGCTTAAATAATAACATCTTGAGATATCCAATGGTACCCCATACAATCCAGCCGATACAGCTGATACATCAGGAGATGGCCTCCCACAGATCCATTCATGTATCTGCCATCCACCTTGAATACCCTAGTGCATGTCAAATAGCAGCAGATACCTGTGTTTAGGCCACCAATCATTCCCCTTTCTGTCTTTAAGGTCCAACTACCACACTGCAGCTGTCCTGTCCTGTCCCTCTGCCATCCCCATCCCAGACTGTACGACATCTGTCCTTGTTTCTCCACCACAAGGCTGGGCAGCTTTACAGACCCCAGGTAAGAGTCCCGTAGCCCACAGGCTTTTTTTAATCATGCTGCAGGTGAGCATTCTACAAATTGGCTCCGATGGGAAGGGGCTGGGTCTTTGATTCTTGTTATCAGAGGTAACAAACACGTTGCAAACCTGCAAGCCTGATGAGGTTCCTGCAATAATCTCACTGTTGGATCTTGTTATACAGAAATGAATCATGTTTAGGAGCAGATCTACTTGCAGGTGGAGTGAACAAGTAGGGAGGACTGTGAGATATTTTGCTTTTCCAACTGACATCTCTTGCTTGCCCACCACAACACTGATTCCACTCGTGTAACTAATCCAGTGCAACACCAAAGCTTTCAATCCCCTCAGACAGATGCAGGGAGCCAGGAAAAAGCTCTTTATACAACAAATGCAGGGGAGCGGGATCTGGGGGTTCAGCCTCCCTCTGGTGGAAGCCTTGGCATTTCTTCCCCACCCCAAACACTCACTCCCCTTTCCATGTATTCCATTTTCCGATTGTGAAACTAGTCCAGGGTTAACAAATTGATTATGAAATAGTTATTGGCTTGAACTTAAACTAAATAGGAATAATTTCAGTTTCAGCTAAATACAAACCAGAATGGAATTTTCAAATCCTTTGCTAAGCTGTCTGGGGCAGGGTTTACCTCTTATCACTGAAAGGCAAAGTCATACAATTGGCCTTCCAGGTGTGTCCACATTGCAAGTAATGGTAAAAATAATAAGTAAAATGCTGCTGATGTTGCTGATGACAATGTAATAGTAATAATAGAAGATATGATTAGGTTAATTTTGAGAATACCTGCTGCCTGAAAATACAGAGCATGACATTCAGGTATCATTTTTCTTTTTTAATGTAATTCAACATTATTATAATTACTATTGACTTTTTGGTTATCCGTCAGCACATGGTAGGTGGAAATAACTTGAGGTGTGACTGATGGAGCTGGTTGTTCTTTTTCTTTTTTTTTTCTGTTGAATTTCTTGATGTGTATGCTTTTCCACGCAGATGGCACCTTTGGCAACAGCCTGCCTGGCAGGATTTCAGGGCACCATTAATCTATCAAAGCGATGCTAATGAAGTTGGACTCTTAACAGTTTACTCACCATCTGCTTCTAACCGTCATCCTTCCCTGTGTTGTCCCTAATGCTTTCCTCATGGAGGATGGGACCGCTGAACAGCACTGATTAATGTTCTTAGCCTGGTGCAGCTACTGACTTCCTGTAACACTTTTGCTGAAAAACAGTGTTAAAAAAGTCAAAACCACAGCCATTGAAAAGCTCTGCAGAAGCCAAAGGTCACGTATTAGACCCTCCAAACTGCCTAATTTTGCTTAACCCTGTAGACACCTCCTTCCATCAGTTTCTACCTTTCCTCTAGACTAGTTTACTTAACAGAAATTAGTAAATATAGAATAACCATTCTCAGTCTGTCATTTGCATTAAACGTTCCTGGGTTTATTGCAAGTCTGAAAAAATAGTTTGGGGCTAAGCTACCTTAAAAAGTTACACATTTTTTCCAGTGGTATTAGTTGATCCAAATAAAGACACTGACTGTCCACAAACCTCATTGTATCTCCAGATTGGTAGAGTTACCACAGCTACCATTCCTCCAGTAAAATCCCTCACACTTCTGCAACAGTCTAATGTTGCCAAGGTGCTCCACACCTATTCTCATTCCAACAGGGACGGGATTTGCAAACTAGGTGGTTTCCCTGCCTATCTGGCCTGCAGGACCTAAGCCAGAAGCATTCTCAGAGCACAGAGAAATGCATCCAAGAAAATGAGATTTATAACCCTCTTGCTGACTCCTTTTTATTCAAAAGTCTCATGGCTTCACCTGGAATGGGGTAGTCCCAGGTGCAAGTTTCTCTTGCTCCTGAGGGGATTTGAAACCACATCTCTATTTCTCTACCTCCCAGGAGAATACCCTAACCACCAAAAGATAGTCCAGGAGATTGTGGGTCTCACAATCTTTTCCAGTGAATCTCTTCCATTTAATTAAATATTAATTGTGCTTACAGAAGAGATAATAACTCTAAGCATAGCCAGAATGGGAAAACTTGGGTTATAATTCCATATCCAATAGATATACTCAGAGTGGTGCACTGGGTTTGTGAAACTAATTTTAGGAGATGCATGCCGTACGTTGTGAGATTGCCTAGGGAGAATATAGACTCATTTTGAGGCCATATATGCCAGTCAGAAGCCAAAGTTAGACACTGTAGAAATGAACACTGCAGTGGTCTAGTCTTTCTGCATCTCTAGTGGCTAATACATCACTACCTGAACTATTTCCTTTTAATTAGAAAAAGGAAACAATAACAACTCCCCAATGGCGTAACTGCAGATACATGGTGATTTATTAATAACAATTGCTGCATATGTGCTAAGCAACTTAAGACAGTGAGTAAAACCATTAATTATAACTGCTGCAACATTTATAGGACTAGTCAATGACAGTGACAAATGAAGCATTGCAATTTATGTGATTATCAACAAAATAGTGAGAAAAATGTTAGAATTCTGAGCCTAACATTGTCACAAGCAAAGAAAGGGCTTGGCAATGGGTAGTGGAAACATTTGAGGCACAGGAAAAAAAAGCTTATAATGAAATATAGACTGGGAAAGAAAAAGGATAAACAAATATGAGGGATGTGATACAGATCATGAAATCGGTTGTTCCCAATTACCCCATTTCATATTACAAGAATAATAAAACATCCTATGGAACTGGATAGCAAGACATTCAAAGAAGATAAAAGGGCAGACATTTTTTCACAATGGATAATTGACCTACGGAACTGATTGCCACATGATAGCTGCAAGTCCAAGAGCTTAGCAGGTTTTAAAAAGGATTAAACATGTATAAGGATAATTAGTTCATCCATTATTAAACAAGATAAGTTTTATTAGTCACTAGTTACATTAAACAAGATAAAGCAAAAACCTTGTAGGAAACTTTAATTCTTACCCAGTGAGAAATTCCAAAAACTCAACTTTCAATGGCATTTTCAAAAGTAAATATTTTTCTATTCTTGTTTCATGGAACTTTTTATAACTTTAGTTCTACAAAAAGCTTCTACCTTTTCTTGCCTAATGTAAGTAGCAAATAATGTGATTTCATCTTGTCTTAAAGGTGCATTAGCACTGACATGTCCTGACTAATAACTGGTGTCTTCACTGAAGTAATTTCTGTAAAATGAAATGGATATCAGGAAAAGGACTTAGGGGTGTTGGTTGACTGTGGGCTGAACATGAGCCAGCAGTGTGCCCAGGTGGCCAAAAAAGACAATAGCATCCTGGCCTGTATCAAGAACAGTGTGGTGAGTAGGACTCAAGAGGTGATTGTCCCCCTGTACTTTGCAGTGGTGAGACCCCACCTCGAGTCCTGTGTCCAGTTTTGGGCCCCCTACCATAAGAAAGACATTGAGGTGCTGGAGCGGGTCCAGAGAAGGTCAACGAAGCTGGTGATGGGTCTGGAACACAAATCTTATGAGGAGAGGCTGAGGGAGCTGGGGTTATTCAGTCTGAGGAAGAAGAGACTGAGGGTAAACCTTATCGCTCTCTACAACTACCTGAAAGGAGGCTGCAGAGAGGCAGGGGTTGGTCTCTTCTCCCAAGTTACAGATGATAGGACAAGGAGTAACAGCTTCAAGTTGCGCCAGGAGAAGTTCAGGTTAGATATTAGGAAATATTTATTTCCTGAAAGGGTTGTCAGGTATTGGAATGGGCTGCCCAGGGAGGTGGTTGAGGCACCATCCCTGGAGGGATTCAAGAGAGGAGTTGACATGGTGCTCAGGGATATGGATTAGTGTTGGGTGGTGTGTTGGGTGTGGGGTTTTTAGTTGTTTTTGTTTTTGTTTTGGTGGTGTTGTTTTCTTTCCATTGGTTGGACTAGATGATCTTAAGAGCTCCCCTCCAACCTAGGTGATTCTGTGATTTTTCTGCAGAAAAACACACAGGAGAACTCAGACATCTTATCAAAGTATGTGTTGAGTGAGATTAATGTAAGCTTTTAGAAGACATTCTACCTAAGGAAATCACATCCTCTATATTTTTAAGGTGGTTAGGTGTTTTGCATTCTAGAATGACAGTGCTTATCTGAGGTCTCCACCTATGTACAGTCAACAACCTTTCTTACTTCTTTTGAAAATATTCCTTCTTCATTGCCCAGGTTCTATACCATGCTTGGAATTTATCAGAAGCATCTACAAGAAAGTATTTCTCCTTAGCTTTCTAGACAATTAGAGGAGTGAGTTGCTAAGGCCAGATGGCAGTTTGAAGAATCATGGGATCACAGAGAAGTTTAGGTTAGGTGGGGTTTTGGAGGTCATCAGGTCACAGCTGATGAATCAGGCTTTGTAGACTTTTTTAACATCTGAATTGCTCTACAGAAGCATGGATATATTTCTTCTAATAGAAAACTCTGTGGTGAAAACAGAAAGAACCCACAAGAAGCCTAAATGAAAACCTCAGTATAAATAGGGTAAATCCTGGCTGCTGCATGAAACTTGTCAGATTTGCTACTTCTCTCCCTCATACCATATCTCTTCCAAACTCTTTGCTCATCCATCCAAATGTGTCATTAGCCCCTCCACTGCTGATTCCCAGTACTTATAACAAAAGAACTGCTATGTCCTGAAATGGCTACTATCTATGATATCCTTGCTCTGTCCCCTGCAACTCTGCAAATATATTTCATCTTATTTCTAAAGTACATTTTCCCCTCGTCTTTCTTTTCTCTCTCTCTGTCACTCAGTCGGTCATACTTTTTCCCTCACCTTATCTGACACCGTTTGTTGCTCATAGTTGTGGCATATTATTGAAATATGCAAAACAGGTTTGGAAACGACCTGTACCAAAGGTGTTCCTTACAAGAAGTACAGTAGTATTGAGAAACTATATTTTCTGTGGTGTTTTTCCTACCAAAAGAACATTTTTTCACAATTTTTCACCTAGGCAACACCTTTCTCAGAGCTCCATGCTGAAGAGGTTAGCCTGCTTAAAGCAAACGCAGGTATCTCAACACTGTGCTTAAAACTAACATGTAGACATATCTTATACACAGTTCTCTGTCAACTGTTAATGTCAAAAAAAAAAACCAGAATCCAGTTCCAATAATGGGTGAGATTGACATCAAATTATTTCCTTCATTTGGCTTTTGATTATTGTGCCCTTAGGGGTATTCAGGTAGAGGCACATCGTCTAGCTTCATTGCATTTGTCCTGTATTAATTTTTTTTTTTTTTTACTATAGTCAAGTATGCAATAGATTATTGGAGCACTGCATGTTTTTGAATGTATTTATCTTCACATCACTCCTGTGAGGAAATCAAGCACACTCATTCCCATTGTGCAGATTAGGAACTGAAGCACAGAAAGGAAAAACAACTTGTTGAAGGATCACATTCATGGAAGAGCAAGAACTTGAGAAACCAAACCCACCCTTCAGTTCAGGGATTCAGTCTTTCTATTGTACTGGAGCCTGAGATCCTTTCATAATGACTTGTTTCCAGAAGCTGAGAAACACACTGTGGAAATTCCCCTGAAAACCTAAGAATTTACAGCAACTTATAGACTGGGACATTCTTTCTCTACAATTTTCTTTTTGATCTAACTTGGTATTTCCTTTTAAGAAACAAATGCCACACATCTATCCCAAAGATGTCAACAACAAAAGATAGATCTTCCTTAAAGAAATGCCTCAAGTGTCACTCTTTCCCCACTATGTACAGTGCCAGCTTATTTTTCTGGAGCTTTAGGTCTTCCTTCATGCTTTCCCACTTTATCCCAAAGAACCACATCACCCACCTCATTCCTCACACTCATTTTCCCATTCCAGTTCTCTGGGGGGTTATTTCCCGTATCTCTCTTTTGGTTTTGTTTGGTTGTGGTGTTGTTGTTTTGTTAACTCACGCTGCTGGGGGTTATTTCCCCAAACTCTGGAAAGCTCAGGCTTACATTACATGAAATGTGAGCAAACTGGCCAGATCACAGAGCGGCAGCTCTAGGTTAAATAACAATGTGTTCCCAAAACACCTGCTAGAGTGCTCCAAAACATTTCACTTGCAGTGACGTGCTGCAACACATAGAGATCTCTTAAGGCACACACTTCCCTGGGAACATCCTGGTGCCGATTCTGTAGCTTGTCTAAATAATAACCGACTCTGCAATTTTAAACTTTATCTCTGAACGTTTCGACAATGATGTACAATACTAAAGGGAAAACAAAAACAACAAACAACCACCAAACCAACAATACGAAAAAGCCTGAATTCTGTCGTTTCATTTTAATTTATTTTTTACTATAGATGGATTGTGGATAGGTGGGTTAATCTGGAGATATCTTCAGGCAGTTGGTATTACCAATTTAGCATGGCTCTGTCTGCATTTTATCTCAGCTGAGATTCTAAATTAAACATGCATTTAAAAATAATGGCATCTGAACAGGGCGTCTCATTCAATTTTAGCCAGCTGCAGTATTTTGTTATGTTTGCATGTTACTCTGTAAATGTTTGTGCTCCTTATCCTGATTACAGATGCAATTTTACAGCCTGTTTATTGATTTTAAAAAGTTAGAACACCATTGACATCGGCCATAAGGAACCTCATTTGTCTGGCAAGAGATTGCAGGAAGAATTTTAAACCTGATTAATTTGGTCTTGTGTTGCTTTTCTACTTGAACTTGTAATAGGAAGGCTACATATTCATTTTATTGTTTGTATTTATAGAAAGCCAATACATCACATTGGTATATTTAAACACAAGCAAGATTTTTTTTTTTCTTTCTAACTCATTTTAGTTATCTTGTATAAACAGTTTGAAATAAATAAGTGTACACATGAAAATAGATAAGAATTCACAAGGTTCTGTTAAAGAAACACACAACTAAATATGTGCTCTATTTCTCACTGTAAATAACAAATCCAAATAATACTGCATTTTTTGATATTCAGTCATCACCACAGAAGTTAAGTCAATTTAAATTTTTTGTGAGTAAGAGTTCATGATCTGACCAATGAATTACCATAATATTTAACGCTAACAGCATTAAAAAAAAAAAAAAAGAAACAAAAAAGAAAGACTTCTTCAAGGACACCTCTCAGGCTGCAGTCTAAGCCAAGAATAACAACTGATTTAGACTTCAGAGCAATCCCGTGGACTAAGAATCATCCCACTTTACAGAGAAGAAAGCTAAAGCCCCATAGCTAAAAGACTCCTTAGACTGCACCTATAAAATCATTGTTACCATTGAAGGAATGAAGAATTCACAAATGGTTTACAGGGGCCACAAAAGCAGCAAACATCACATCATGGCCAGGAAAATTGGTCCAATGTTAAATTGTCATTGAAGGGTATTCGATATGATGCGTGACAAATAAACATGCCTCTGGAAAACTTTTATGTTGCATTAATCCCATTATTCTCCAAACCACAGCAATATTATAGACAGTTACAGCTGGAAATCCATGGGGGAAGGGGGTGTCTGTGAGGTGCAAGATCTATTGGCTACCTAATGCGAGACAAGTTCTCCTATGGGTAAATACATTATTTTTTTTTCTTATTTTAATGCTTATCCACTGGAATACTATTGCTGCAAAAATACAATGGATTACATCTTTATCCAACCTTCCTAAGGTAAAACTGCTTGATTTTTAAAAGATTTCGTAGTCATCCTACACAACTTGGCCAACTGCACTTGGCCAGGGGAAGAAAAAAAAAGTAATATAAATAATAATACCAAGAATGAATTATTTTAAAAGATTGACAATGTTTTCAATTAGCATTATGCTAGAAAAGTTCAAAATCTTTATATTAAAACATAACATCCCTGATATATCAGTCATTGTGAACAGAAATCAAACCCTTCTGAAGGAATAGAGGGAAGCAAGAGAGATTCAAAATAAATCTGCTGTAGGAATTACTGTAAAACTTAGAAATAACTTGCTCTTCATACCCAAAAGCAATCACAACTCCTATCATGTTATTACAGAATTTAGCCTGAATGGGATTGACATTTCTAAGTAAAATGAAAATTTCCTTTATTACTCTGTAAAGTGAGTGTGTTTTCTTTGATCATTTCCAAGAGTTTGGTCCATCTTAAATTTAAATTTTTCTTAGAAAACTGAAAATCACTGTATTGAGCTGCAACCCAACCTGTCTTTCAAAGAAGAAGTAGCCCATGGTTTAAGACATGTTTTGAAAATCATCTTATCTGATGCAATCCATACGCAGTGAGCCTTCCATACAATCCAACTGCACCACAGAAAGACTGAAGTGATCAGCTCTGTTCAAAGAGAGAGGTAAGAATGAGGATGTCTTCTGCTTTCCAATACCTCGGCATGCAATTCGATCTAGCAGCAAATGCATCGCTGCATGTTGATTTTCTAACAGACACTTTCTTAAGTGACAGCTTTAATGAAGGGCATAATGTGAAATTTCATGGATAGCTGGAAGCCAGTATTCTCATACAGTTTCTCTTTCCAGAAACGGACACGTATCACCTTCACCTTGTGCAAAGACGACCCTTTTGAGTCATCTCAGGAAATAATCCGGCTGCAAACATGAAGGGTAAATGAGGTACTACCCTGAAAAACAGGAAAACTGAATTCAGAGGGAAAGGAGAAAGTACCACAGAGGGTGATGGGAAAGAATATAATGATAAATAAAGGGGAGAAAATAGGCCAATACTGGAAGCTGAAATTAAGCTAAAAACTATTTGAAGAAAGCACTGAGCAGAGCAGTAAGCAGAGGAATGGCCCATCGTTTGGGGTATCTCTAGTGGCCTAGACAAAGACTGATGCGAGCAGAAAGACACATTTGGATTAAGGTCCCCCAAGGTCAAAACAGATCAAAGTCTAAGGGGACCCAATGGTTGTGGAGTCTCCAGCTTTGGAGATATTCAAACCCTGACTGGACATGGCTCTCAGCAATCTGTTCTAGTTGATCCTGCTCTGAGCATGAGATTGGATGTGGTGATTTCCAGGGGCCCTTTCTAACCTCAGCCACCCTGCGATTCTGTGATTGACCTGATCAGTGACATGCTACTTTTGTTTTGCTCCCCATCAGAACCAATGTCTCCACAATGCAGAGCTGCATTCCCTTTGGGCTGGGATGACCACCTGCCTTTAACCATATGGCCAGGAGGTGTGCATTTCCTTTAAAAGTCCAGTGGCCTTGGCAGCAAAATTAGCATAGATGTGCATTTTGCATGCATAAAGGCTCTGGAATTTGGTCAAGATATTTGACAGGCAAGCTTGGCTTCCTTCTGCTCTGTGGATTTAAAATGGTATAAGTGACACCAGCAGATAAGTATCAGGCCTGGCATGTTTTCAAATACTCTGATAGCTACAACCAGAATGCAATATAAACCAAACCTCCTCCTGCTATAACTTCATTGAAATCCATGAGATACATAATATAGACACAATCCTCTGGGGAGGACTCTCAAAACCTTCATGTAACTTAACATTCCTGATGTCAGAAATTAAAAGAAATGGGACCATTTTAAGAGAGCTTTATCCACAGTTTCCCCACTAAAATCACAGATGATGTTTCTTTGAAGATGGGCTAGGACACTATTTCCCCCCCAAACAAAATGTTCGCGTTCTGTAATCGTGGTTGAGTTTTCAAATGAGACACTGAACAATGTCACTGCCATGATGTATTTACTGTGGTGGTATTCAAACATCAGATCATTTCTAAAAGGAGATACTGCTACATTCCACATGATGGCAGGAGATCTGTTTTTCTTATTGCAAAACCAGAGCTTACAGTTTAAGATTGTCCTATTAAATATAGCAAGATAAGCAATCTCCTATATTCTCCAAGCTGTTTTATAATAATGTGTTCTCAAGACATACTCAAAAAGGACAATCCTTCTTTCTATATTAAAAAAAAAACCCTAAATACGTTGAAGTAGTTTTGCAAAGTTTACCTAAATGATAAAATAAGTGCCTTGTAAAATAATATATACAAGTAAACTGGTATTTCAGGGCAGATTTACAATGCTTGCATTGTTGGTTTTGGGGTTTTTTTTGAGCATAATTATGTTAACTCAATATAGGTTTTTTTCAGAATGCAGATTTTGTTCTTTATGCCTTTTGTTTTTTTGGTAGAAAAGAACTTTTGGGCACTATTTGACTGATTTTAGATATTTTTAATACAAGACTCCTCTACTTATATTTTTCAAGATATGAAAGACTAGAAACATTAGGACTGTTTTTTCCTGGAGGCTGAGGGGCTTCAGCATGTCTTTTTTGGAGTGCTTCTGGAGGACTTTAATTGAAAAATCAAATATGGGATTTGTTACAACTATGTAAGAAAGATGTTCTGTGTCCAAGTGTTTAGTAGACTGTGGGATACAAAGATATATTTTTTTTTAAAATGTGAATTTGAAATGTTTATCTTTCACTGTCTTGAGCTTGATTATGTTACTCTTTATTTTTATTTTCTACCAGCCATCTGTTATTTGCACATATGCAAAATAAGGAAAAAAAAATTAAAATCATCACCTAAATAAGACATTTCATTGTTTACTCACATATTGAAACAAACAAAGCAGGAGAAAATCTCACATGGTTTCTTGTTTTCCTCTTGTATGTAGCTCATCTTTAAGCAATATACATGAATCATGAAATACTTATGCAAGAGTATGTTCTTCTTAAAAAAGTGCACCGAGTTCATCCTGTGTTTTTCTCTACCAGGGAGTGCCCAATTATTTTGGCAAGTTCCTCTCATTAACTTGATTTTAGGGCTGGGAAACAATCATAATATGATATCCTGATAGCACTTCAGGCTTCCATTTCCTACATTGTGCTGTTTCCAGGGCTGTTAATGACACAACAAAATTAGATGATAGGCAGTCATTAACAGAAGTTATTTAAACACTCAGGACACTCTAGGCAGGTTAAATACATGAATTCTACCATTTTCATGGATGAAATTGATTTCTTGGATTTTTTTCCCCCATCTATCTCAAAAGTCAACCCGTGAAGCTGAAGCAGTGGTTGCAGTTTGTAGGACAGAAATGCTGACTGTTCCCCATCTAATTCTGACTCAGTGCAGGAGAGGAGGAAGCCTGCTGCAAGTGTCTGGGTGAAACACCCAGAATAAATGTTGGCAGCAGTAATTTGGACAGGGTTCTCCCTCTCCACCAGATACAGAAAGCCAGGGGACAGACCCCAGTTTGAGAACCACAGTTGGCTGTGTGGTGGTCAGGAGCTACACGATGGTCATACTTTCCCTACAACCACCCGTTTTTAGGCTGTGGAAATGGATATAATTCTGGAGATTATTTGGTGCTTGAGAAAACATAGAGCCACATGGATCCAGCATGTTTAAAATTTAACTTTAATGGCTCTACATCTGTGCTTTAAGGACAAAGTAAAGAGGAGATAGTCCCCTTTTTTTGTTTGTTTTATAACACAGCCTGCCGCTTAAAGTGTAAGTCCATCAAAGGCTGGCACCTCCTTGCTTAATAAACCTTTCTCTTGGTGCATTTGACTCATACTTGACCATTTTAACTGAATTTAGCATTGTTGGCTCTGGGGAGACAACTCAGCTCTTGGCTCAGAGATCAGGAACAGAATTGTAGGATAATTTTAAATTATAATATCTTTGCTATTGATGATGAATGATACTCAATAAAGAAAACAAAAACCTGAGCATGCTAACTTAGTTTTAACTTGTAACCTAAACAGATGTGATCTGTGGGCTTTGAGACTTAATAGCAATGGAATGCCATATTATTGTTTTCCAATACTTTCTGAAGTGGAATTTTCCTGAATGGGTGCTGATGACAATTTAAAAAAAAAACCCAACATCTTTGCAGTAATCAGTGCTTACAATGCAGTATCAGCCAGCCAAGCAGCATTCACTTTGTAGCTCTTCCTTGTTTGGTGCCCTGTAGCTTGCTTTCGGCACGTCTTTTAATCTGGACAAAAAGCAGTGATTACTTTCATTTTAGTTTTTAGTCTGTTTTATGTCCCAACACTCATGAGCTACTGCAAAATTTCTGTGATTAACTTGCAAACACTTGAGGGGAGTATTTAATTGTAAGCTGCATTTATCTTCTTATCTCCTTTCCTATACATCTTAACCAGATTTTGCTTTTGAGAAATCAAACCAAAAACCACCCCTGAATTCTGAGCAAAAGTAGACCCAGTTGTTCCCCTTTAATAAAAATGAGGGTAGAATTTTGGAGAAACTGAAGACGCCGTTTCTTTTTTTTTNCCTTTTTTTTTTTTTTTTTTTTTTTTTTTTTCTGTACAAATGTGATCTTGAAAATCCACAAATCAAAATGCTTATCTTGTGTTGGTGCCAGCACATAACGCATGACTCCTTGGTAGATGAATGTCTACCCGTAGAATGCATTATTAGTCTATTTAGCTTCATGTGCTGTGCTGACCTACTTTAACTTATTCTTCATAATGCACAGTACTGGAGCAATATTGACTCATATACTCATTTCTCATATACTATGAGGCATTAATAATGCATTGCATTTTTACTTCCAAAGTGAAGATACGGTTAAATCAAATGGATCCTAATGTGAACATTAACAAATGAAACAGATTGGCCCTTGTACGAGCAAAATGACATTTTATATGGAAGGTATTTCATTCTGCTTCCCCTGACAAATGTTTCCTTAAATACACCATTGCTATTTTTGTGGTAGGCAAGGTGGGGTTTCTGTTTTTCTTAGGTTTAAGTATAACATTTAACACTAGTTTTCATAGGTTTTAGGATAACATTTAACAGTAGTTTTTCTTACCTTGAGTGAAAAAAAAAAAAAAAAAAAGACTGTTGACCATGTTTTAAAAAGCATTGATAAATCCTTCCAGAAGGAAAACTTTGCAAAAAATTTGTTAAAAATAAGTATTGTAAAAAGGAAACTATAGCAGAAATAGGAGTGGATTCTGACACAATAAAAAAAATCATCATAATTTATGTAAAATAAATAAACTAATCCAAGGATTTTGACATCTCCTGAGTCTAATGAGACTGAATTCATGATGAAGGAGCCTAGCAAGAGATTAATGAATATTATTGTGAAAATTTAGTTGTTTTTATTTGCAGCCAACTAAAGGACAAGCAAGTTCCTATATATATGAAATATTGCATGTGAACTTGAACATTTTGGTGAATCATTTAAACAACTTCCCTGCCCTCTGCAGTACTGTCTTTCACTATCCTATTTCCCAGGATAAGCCAACTGATTCCAGTTGATGACTGGACACATTGCTGTGCTGAAATGCAAGAAATCATATTTTCTCCTTTCCCCCTGTATCAGACTAACTTGCATCTAAGAAGTGGAAGCCATCAGTCCTTGGAGATAGAAAGTCAAATTCAAATATCTAACATATAACATTTAACTTAAGATTTTTTCATTTCAAAGCAGGCTGTTATTCATTGCTTGATTTCAAGAAATACACTACCAATGTCATTAACTGTTCTACTTGCACAATGAAACTCTGACTTAAATAAAGTATATTAGCATCCTTAGCTCCAATCCTTTTATTATTTTTATGAGTGTAAAACACAATTAACTCAGGTGAAACATGAGTGTTACACTACTAAATATGGGATAAGAATAATGGGATAATCTAAGTTAACTTTGTCTTTTTCTAAAATTTTGACTCTTTTATATAATTCATTAAAGGATATGACAGTTCTGCTGTACTGAAATAATTAACAAACTCTGTTAAGTGTTAATAATTTGGCCTTTTTTTTTTAATAAATTAAACCTTTCCCAAATTTTCAGCTTTAAGCCTTAGATAATACTTCAATTTGCTGCAGAGATTCAAGAAAATTAGTTAATTAGTTTTTAAGAGATCTAATCAGTTGGATATTGGCCTTCAAAAATGTTTGTACATGTAATATCATGACTTTTACATCTCCACTAGTTTTAAAGGCCAGCAACAGCAGAAAATACTATTTTTTTTTTCAAATACCAGAATTAGTTGTTCTTCCTGGAATATGGGAATGCGTTGTTGTATACAACAAGAAAACAACTCTTCTAGAGTTATGTGAATAAGAAACAAAGGAAGACGGCTCCAGCACAGTACAGAGAAATGTTGTGGAAAGACAGAAAAGACTTTTTCGTTTTTCTTTTTTTTTTTTTTTTAAACCTGCCTTTTGGTATTTTTCTGCACTGATCTTTAAGACCATAGAAAATAGATTTAGGAATTTCCAAAGGATAGAACAGGGTCTTTATCTATTATCTGTTTTTTTTACAAGACTATGCCTCTGATTAAAATGCCCAGCCACTGAGGTAGTGGTACAAACACATTGAGGCACCTGTGCTTGCGCATCCTTGCCAAATATTGTGGTGACCCATGCAACTGGAAGGGAAGCACCCAGATCATAGGAGGAAAAGCTTGGGTGAGTGTGCTGAAAAGCCTGCCCCTGATGTATGTGACTTGCATGATATCTTCAGTACCTCTATCATCAGAGATATTTTTTTTTTGCCTTTTTTTTTCCAAATACAAAGGCACTTTGGTTTTCCCATGTGGACAAAGCCAACAAAAGTTCCTTTGTTCATGACACGTGGCATTACTTCCTTGTACATCTTAGTAGAAAAACTTGAGAAACACAAGCTCCTGGACACTAATTTTAATGTCAATTAAGTATGATCTATAACTGGACAGAGGCATCCCACAAATTCCCTTTATTCACTCATGACTTTTTTTCCCAGAAACTACAGGATTGGTATAATTTTTGTAATAAAATGTAGTATATCAGTGGAGTCTGAAAGTTTGTGTGGTCTTGGTTTCTCACTCTGTACAGTAAATTGCAGTTTTAACACAAAGATTGAGAAGTCTACAAATCGATAAAGGCTACCAGCAATATATGGTTCTACCTTGCCCACATAGTCTTCTACTGCACAGACACATCCACCAAGTACACAACACCCAGCAGCTGGCTCAAGGCTGGATTGGATTTTTCCATCTCCCTCCTTAAAGAGTGGACCCAAAAGACAGTAAGAGTGTGTGAAGGTCCTTGGGACTCTGGGAAGGGCTGTCATGGGGACTTAAACATGGGTGGGGTATGGAGACTGTCCCAGTGGGAACAGGAGAGGCTGTTACAAGGCCGAAGAGGTGAATGATATGAGGACTTGAGCCTTTTTCTGGCTTCCCAGGAAAACTACACCTGGCTCTTCATTAATTTTGGGCTATAACCATATATCTTGTAGGATGGCTTTACCTTTATGTGCTCACAGGAGTCTGTACACATAGAAAACCCCTCTCCTTAATGTCATAGCATAGAATCATAGAATCATTAGAGTTGGAAAGGGCCTTGAAGATCATAGAGTTCCAACCCCCCTGCCATGGGCAGGGACACCTCCCACTAGACCAGGTTGATCAAAGCCCCATCAAGCCTGGCCTTAAATACTTCCAGGGTCGAGAAAATATGTTTTTGTGGTTTATTCCACAACAGAAATCTTCAGTTTCTGTCTCTTTTCTGAAAAGCTATTGAAAGGTTTGTGCTTCACAAATCTATTTTGGTTTTAGAGAACTACATCTCAATGTGATTCAGAGCAGGGACTCAAAGAAGCCTCTTCCCAGCTTATTGTTGTGAATGGCATGTGATCGGCATTCTCTTTGCTCTACCCCATCCTCTCTTAGACTAATAATTCCTTGGACAAAAATAACTTCTCGGGGAAAAACAAAACAAAACAAAACAAAGACCCCAAAATCAACAAAAACCAAACACTTGCGTGAGTTTGCACTTTTTCCTCAATAAAACATACCAGCAGAAAAATTCCTAAGCAGCACCCCCTACAGATGCAGGTGCTACCAGTGCAGGTATGCGGTTTATTCCCCTCTACCATCATTGACAATGACAAAGAATTTCTTATCTCTAGCTTTCAGAGATCAGCCAGACATCAACAGGAATTCTCTTCAATGAGACACGCTAGCACATGAGGAAATTAGGTCGCAGCATCAAGAGTTCATTAAAGGTGTTGTTCTAAGAAAGATATGTAGCCAGGCTTCTGCCAACTAATAAATGACCCTGAATTTTTTAGTTATGTTACCTTTGGAATTGCTGCATAAATTGTGAAGATCCATTTTCATAAGATTTAACATGTGCGCTCTTGTTCTGTTTCTGACAATATCTCCGGATGCAACTGATTTACAGCATCTCACAGTCTCAATATTCTTTGAGATCAATATAATCTTTAGCTTTCTTATCATCATGGTCTGTGGTAGCACACACAGGATTTGTTGACCCTGGGTTTTCACAAACCAAAGGAAATGGTGTTGGGGAAGAAAGTTTTTAAGTAAAAGCTGCAGGATCGGGCCCATTCTGGTTCATATGACTGTAAATTGGTGTATTAGGGATGGATTCAGTTGGATACAGGGAATTGGTTATTCCCTACACTACATATCACAGAGTTCACGTAGTGTTTCGTTCCCATCTCTGCAACAATCTGAACCTGATTTTGCATAGTCTTCTAAAGCAAAACAAAGCAAAAAGAAAGAGGCATCCACACTTTTATTGCTCAAATATAAAGTCTGTAAGTTCTACCTACAGCTCAATCACAAAATGATCAAGAAAATCCTCCAATTTAATAACTAAATTCATTTTTCCTTTCTTGAACTAACTGCACAGTTATTAAAGCCAGAAGGATCACTGGCAGTTTCTCCCAGCTTGCACTGTAAGCTGAAAATGGCATTCTCATCACACAATTAATTAATGTTCTTGATGCAAAGAGATATGGAATAGATTTACGTTCCACATGTTATTGAATAACTCTCACATGTGATATTGCTTTGGCACGCTTTATGTTCCTGGAGTTAAAGTGCACATCAATAGCTCAATGCATTGATAACCTGAGTGTCAGTACAGCTATAAAACCTGATTCTCCTTGAATTTTGCAGTTTTCAGTACACTGGTCTCCTGAAAATGGCTCCTTGCTGATGTTGAGAAAGTGGCACATAAATCAGAGGAGCTGAATGATACAATCTCCTAGAAAACAGGTTTTTCCCATTTTCTTTTTCC
>VZRU01014682.1:192270-214133 GCA_013398155.1 Pedionomus torquatus | reverse complement strand
TTTTTTTTTTTTTTTTTTTATTAGCTCTCTCTCATCTTTCTGAACAGGTGTCTTGAGAAGTATTAACAATTTTTGAACCTCTGAATGCAAACACTTTGCTTTCACTTTTTCACCGCTTGTATTTTGTCCCCTCTAGGGTGAACCAGTAACTTCCAAACTCAACTGAGGTCTTTATTGGTCTCCATTAAGGTACAATATTAACCACTAGAATAGAATATTTTTGAATAGCATATTGTTGCATAGAATAGAATAGAATAGAATAGAATAGAATAGAATAGAATAGAATAGAATAGAATAGAATAGAATAGAATAGAATAAACAGTTGTAGTTCAATTGGAAGGTACATAGTTGTCCTGGTTTCTGGGAGGGACAGGGTTAATTCTTTGCTGGCTCTAGCAGGGACACAGATATTCCACCCACGGTGAGCTATGCCCAGGGGGTAGCAGGGAGCTGGCAGGGGAGGGGACTGGGAGGGAGAGGAAGGGGGTGGCAGTGTGGGGTCAGTTCTACTTGTTCTGTTAAACAGTTTTTGTCCCAACCCACGAGTGTTGCCTTTTTCTTCCAATCCTCTCCCCACTGCTGTGGGCTCTTACAGCAAAAGGGGCTGCGCCTGTTTCTTTGTTATTATCTGAGGCTAAACCACATAACTAGTCCACCTACTATTATTGTCCTCTGTTTTATGACAAAGGGCAAGAAGTCATACAATCATAGAACCATAGAACTATAGAATTCTCTAGGTTGGAAAGGACCTTTAAAATCATCCAGTCCAAACATTAACCTAACTCTGATAAAAAACCATCAGTAAACCATGTCACTAAGCAGCATGTCTACTTGTCTTTCAAATACCTCCACCACTTCCCTGGGCAGACTGTTCCAATGTTTAATGACCCTGTCAATGTAGAAACTTTTCCTAATATCCTTAGATATTGCAACTTGAGGCCATTTCCTCTTGTCCTATCAGCTGTAACTTGGGACAAGAGACCAGCTCCCACCTGGCTACACGCTCCTTTCAGGTAGTTGTAGAGAGCAAGAAGGTCTCCCCTCAGCCTCCTTTTCTGTAGGCTGAACAACCCCAGCTACCTCAGCCTCTCCTCATAAGAGTTGCTCTTCAGACCCCTCACCAGCTTCGTTGCCCTTCTCAGAACCTGCTCTAGCACCTCAACATCTTTTTTGTGGTGAGGGTCCCAAAACTGGACACAGCACTCGAGGTGGGACCTCACCATTGCCAAGTACAGCGCAAGGACTATTGCACAGCCCCTCACAAGTGGTATTTTTTTTTTATTAAGGTATAATTTGAATGCTTTGAAGTGCACCATAAAGACACGTGAAGCTATTTGGGGATGCAAAGTTTGTTGGACTTGTGTTGAAGCATTACACAGGACAGAAGGAGACTGTCAAAAGTGTTTTTGATATTGCTTGATTAGCCTCAATACCAGCAATTTTATATTTACCTGTCTTTTCTATCTTTCTTTATTTCCTTCTGTCCATCCAAAATGGACAATATTTCACTATTAAGCAAGCTCACAAGTAGGCTTTATGATTTCTCTGGAGAAAGAACAGTCATGAATGTGCATCCATCTGTAGCTACGTGGCAATATTGCAATAGCAGAATCTCCATTCACAATTTTTGAGCTAAGTGCAGTAAAATGGGTGTGTTATCAGACTCAGTTCTACACTTAACCAGCCTGCTCTCCTGGTAAGATATGATCTAATATAATTTGAAAAGAGATAACATCAATTGGGAGGAAAGTTTGTGTCAATAAGCTTAAGAGGGTTTTTTGTTTGCCTAGTAGCACATTATTTCACTTGCGATTTGACTTGTAAAATACATACGTTATAGCATAAACTGGGTTTTTTTAAGAAAAAAAAAATCTATTTTCCATGTAGTGACCCTTGCAGTGGTAAGGGTATATTGGTATCTCCTTTAAACTAGAATGGGATTCATTTCAGCAGATTTCAGGCATATATATGCATTTTTGACATCTGTAACTGAAGGTTTTTTTTTTTTTTCTGGCTCTCCTCACAATTAAGGGAGAAAAGCAGACCCTTAGAGGCATGAGTCTTCTGATCTAATTGAGAAGAATATTTAAGAATGTGATGAATAGTGCAGTGGGCTTCACAATATATATCAGGTAGAATTTTCCTGACTGTAAAGAGAAACTGGAATGACTTGTACAGACATAGACGCTTTTATTGTCAACATCTACACTTGGTCAGATGAATCCTATTCATTTTGAGTGACAATTCAGGAAGTCCATGATGGAACAGTGTTTTCCCTGGGTCAGTATCCCGACCATCTTTTGGAAGCCTGAAAAGCAGGCTTTGTCAAATGTCCCTCCGCATCTCCCAGCCGTTATGCCCAGATCTTCTATCTATCTTATGGCTCCCAGACGGGGTGCTAAAAAAAATAGATGTGTGCTAGTCTACAAACTTTCAATATTTTCTACTTAACTCATAAGGATGTTATGCCATTTAGTTCAATCCTTAAAAGACCAGTAGAATTCATTGCCAGAGTCCTTGTGCTTAAAGTTGAGGGCAAAAAGAATGATGTGCATGAAGCAGCAGAGAAGGATGTCCAGGCTGTGGCTTATACTGATCATAAAATCATAGAATGGTTAGAGTTGGAAAGGACCTTAAAGATCATAAAGACCTTAAAGACACCTCCCACTAGACCAGGTTGACCAAAGCCCCAAGCCCCATCCAGCCTGGCCTTGAACACCTCCAGGGACGGGGCACCCACAACTTCTCTGGGCAACCTGTGCCAGTGGCCCACCATCGTTACAGAAAATAATTTCTTCCCAATATCTAATCTAAATCTCCCCTCTACCAATTTAAAACCATTACCCTTTGTCCTATCACTATACTTCCTGACAAAAAGTCCCTCTCCTGCTCTCGTGTAGCTCTCTTCAGACACTGGAAGACTGCGAAAAGGTCTCCCTGAAGCCTCCTGAACAGCCCCAGCTCTCTCAGCCTGTCCTCATAGGAGAAGTCCTCCATCCCTCTGTTCATCTTCATGGCCCTCCGCTGGACCATTCCAACAGTTCTGTGACCTTTCNTGACCGTTCTCTGTTGAGGACTCCAGAGCTGGACACAGGACTCCAGGTGGGGTCTCACGAGCACAGAGTAGAGGAGGAGAATCACCTCCCATGACCTGCTGGTCACGCTTCTTCTAATGCAGCCCATGATGGGATTCGCTTTCTGGGCCACTAATGCACACTTCTCATCCATGAACACTCCCAAGTCCTTCTCAGGGCTGCTCTCCAGCCATTCTCTGCCCAACCTGTATTTGTGCCTGGGATTGCCATGTCCCAGGTGCAGGACTCTGCACTTGGCTTGGTTGAACTTTATGTGATTTGCCATAGCCCACCTGTCAAGCCTGTCCAGGTCCCTCTGGATGACATCCCTTCCCTCCAGTGTGCCAACTGCACCACCAAGCTTAGTGTCATTGGCAAACTTGCTGAGGGTGCATTCTATCCCACTGTCCATGTCTCCGACAAAGATGTTAAATAGTATTGTTCTCAGTACTGACCCTTGTGGGACACCACTTGTCACCAGTCACCACTTGGACATTGAGCCATTGACCACAACCCTTTGACCGTGGCCATCCAGCCAGTTCCTTATCCACTGAGTGGTCAATCTATCAAACCCAAATCACAAGTAGCTCATCTATGACAGTTGTAACGTTGTGCTAGGATGCTATTGTGGTTGAGGGACAATCTGCACATAGGACAGGAGTCTCCAGGTTAAGCCTGATTCTTGGATATGGGAGGCAGGTAGGCAGGGCCGCTGGAGGCAGGATCACCCAGCCCACACTCACTAGGTAACAGCGTGAATTTGTCAAGGGTTGTGGCTCTTGGCTGTGAAACATGGCAGGGTTTCCCTCCATCGCTGCCACCCCATACTCCCTACCTCTCTCCCCCATATGAAGATTTTGGAATGTGACACACAGAACCAGGGAGGTAGGATGGGAACAACAGTATCCAAAGAACATGGATAATTACTTACAATTAATAATGACAGTTGCACAACCATCATGTGAAAGAGTTATATTACACAATCTCTTACATAACACCTAATCTTAACCTAATTCTCCACTGCATATGCCTTATACTGAACTAGCGTTGTCATTTAGGAGGAAGAATATCCCTATTTAAGTAAAATTAAAAATTGTATGCTACAGCTCTTGAATTATTCAGGAATCTGATGAAAAAGCAACATTTCTGGTTTTACTGAGGTTTATTGTATTTAAGACATTTTTGCCATAATATCGTTTGCTATCTTAACTCCTGGGATACTGATGTAGATTATTAAATTGTGCCTGAAGTAATTTCTAATGATTCTAAAAGGAGGCAAAAAATGAGCTCCTTAACAGAAAATGACAGTACATTTCCCTTGCCCTAGCCTTTGATTTTCTTTTTCAGCGGGATATTCCCAATGGACTTAAAAGCATTTTATAATTCAACAGGCACTTTACCAGTCTCAGCAACCCCAAGGGTAATCTTACCCCTGTTAAGGAATGTGCCTCACTTTTGAGTGTTTTCATGAGCCCCAATTCTGTATCATTGAAACACAACTGAGTAATTTGAAATAATTCAGTGACTCAAAAATTAAGATCTGGCTGGGTCAGTTGCTAGTTACTATTATTATTATTATTATTATTATTGAATGTAACTGTTAAAATGCATTATTGTGCACATTTTGTAAGCACTCATCCCCTTAAGATCTGGAACCACTTATCTGTTGCTAATGTGTATCATGTTTTCTAATGGAGACCAAGGTCTTCTTTTACTTCTGGTGACAATTTATCAATAGGAACTGATTATAAGAAGAGGTGGGCTCCTTAAGAAATTGCCCATATGTCTTATTACACAGATAGCTATTGAAAGAGATTTGTACCCAGTCAGATTTAGTTGAACTTCTTCTAGAAAGTCAGTTTGCAACTGTGGTCTCTAAAATTTTGCCCCATTTCCTGGGAAATGCAACCCAGAAGAACCCTATGATACCTCCTGAGCAGTCTTGAATATCCAACATCTGTTCCAGAGTCTTGGGGAGCTGCTCAGAGAACTAATGTGCTTTTGCAAAAAAAAAAAAAAAGTAAAAAAAATAAACAGTCCTTTCAATGCTGTTGTGACTAGACAGTAAGCATGAAGGTTTGCAAATAATATGGTCTCAGTGTTCGTTAGGCTGGATGATGATTGAGCTAACAAGTTAAACTTCTCCCTGGCTGTGATTAGATATAATGCAGCCTAGAAGTCGTAACAATTTGAGTCTTTGTAGCTGAAGCATCCTCTTCTCTGCAGTTAAAGAAAGTTAACACTATCATCAGCTGAGGCTGGAAAATCTAAGGAAGTACTAAACCAAGTAGGACTCCACCTTGGAAAAGAGTCTGCTGAGGGTGTTTGTGATCTATACATTTACAAACTGTGTTCTATTAAGATGAGACCTATATTTTTTCATACTGCTATAGAAATTGTTGCCTCAAGATGATGTGAAGGCAAAAGAAAGAAATGAATCAAATTAATAGAATATTCTATCAAAGCTATCACAAGTTGTGGTCCAGGTAGTTTCAGCTGAACGTGATGTAAATCACTGATTATCAAAGGATAAATTATTCTTCCTCTTTTTTCCTCAATACAATTCAGTGTTGAAAACAGGAATCTGGGAAAGATTAGTTTTGATCTGACCATGGATGTTGGGCTCATGTTCCTGTGCTTCAACAAAAATAAAAGGGTCCTAAATACTGGAGATTAAGACAGATCAGGATTACCCTTCAAGGGACAGTGCACCCCAAAAATTATTACAACACCCCTCTATTTTAATAGCAGCCAGTATTCAGTTTCATCAAAAAGAGATGTGATTGTGGAACACTGAAATGGCCTTTTCCTGTGAAAAAGAAAATCTTTTATCAAGTGTGTCAAGTGTATATTGCCCAGCTCTTCCCAGCTGATGGTGTGCTAAAGGACTACTAGATCTTCAAAGTCCTTTGCTAGTCACCTTAACTTTCATGCTTTTACATCTGCAGTTGCCATCCTTGTAAACATCCTACAACATCTACCAGAGACCCCCATACTCCCAGGAGCTAAAAGCAGTAAGGAGCAGTAAGGATTCTTGGTATTTTACCAGGAACAGATCCATCATTGCTTATACGACTGAAAACTATACTGGACATTTCTCGGTTAAATGCATGTTCTGTGACTTAATGTGAATATACGTTGATTTAGTTTCACTCTGTATGAATTTATGTCACTCAATTACAAGAGTAAAATAGGCTTTGGTTAAAAAAAAATGCATCAGGACAGCAGCTATTGAAAGACACACACGCTACCGCTGTGCCTTGTAGATTTTTCTAATGTAAAGGCAAGCTTCAATTAGCTCAGCATGATATTCAGGTCATAACTGTCATAATGAAAGAATGAATCATTTTCCATTTCAGGAGAAAGGGTAACAAAATATGGCTATAATCGCTGACGTAAGTTCAACTTGTTGATATACTGAGAAGGACTTTCATTTGAATTGTTTAGGTTTCAATCAGCTTCATTACTTTATTAATCAGACTAAATCAAAGTTATTACTCTGCCTTTTTAATCACTGTAGCTCTCTCGGTACCTGTGGAGGGGCCCATGAGGGAAGGAGAAAGGTAATAATTACAGTAATATTTTTTTTTCGATCATAATGAGTCCTGAAATTATCCAAATCATGTTGCCAGGCACTGGGAACTCAAATTCCCAATGCTTTCAGGAAGAGTGGCCCTGTTTCGCTCTTGTGGGACTGTACGAGGACACTTTGTGCCACTCTGAAGTTTACACCGTTTGGCAACAGAGTGATCGTACACCATTTCCCTTTGCACAGCAGGGTGAGGGTGGGGGGATATGGTGTAACTCAGAATGAAACCCAGTGTTTCCCTTTGTGAAGCTTAGCAGAAAAATTCTGCTTCTCACTATGCAGAAAAGCTCATTTTGCACTGAGTTGCTTCACCTGTCACTTGTGATTAATTTCCCATCCTGTCCAATGTCTCACTTTGATTATTAATGATAATGCTTTGATTGATGATGGGTGTCTGCTAAAGACTCTATTGCCAAACAAGGAGCAACACCTTTGTTCAAACAGATACATGGTGGAGGGGACCAATGCAACAGGCAGATGAGCCCATCTCTTCTTGAGCAAGGGCTTGGATCCAGCTCATGGTAGGACCTTTACTTCTCTCAGTAGATGTGTCATTGGTGATACCTTTGGAAAGGGCTGCAAATTTCTCAAAAGAAGCAGGAACGACAACTAGAAAAGAGCTCATCTTGAAAGTCAACCTGTGTGGTGAAGTCCATGGAATACCACACCAAGGAAACCGCTGACTGCCTTCTCTTCCCTCCTTGAAACACTCCAGCATTGTCACCAGTGAATAGCTAGCACATGTTAATTTCCCACCACAAGACACTGGTGGGACCAGGCACTATAATTTTATCTCATGTTAACCAAGGTGAGGTCAACCCTCGGCTGCAGGGAAGGGAGGAGAGAAAGCTTAAAGTGATGACCTCATTTAACTACTTTGCAGAAAAAACAACAGGTGTCTACTTTCCAATCAGATTTTACACTAAGATCATTATCACGCATAATTATATCATTATTAAAAAATAAAATGCACTTTAAAGGTACATATCCTAAAACCAATCAGATTCTTACCATCACCTCTGCTTATCTCTGATGTTCGTTACACGTTTTACTTTTATTTTTCCAGAAGAGCCTTGGAGCCTAAACTGGGTCGTATACACACATTGTACAAAGTACACAGAGTAAACAACGTACCTGCCCCAAACAGCTTGCAATCTAGAAGGCAAGATGCAACAGGTGGGTGAAGCAAAGAAGCAGGTGGGAGTGGGGAAATCATAATGATAGGATGTGTTAACGCTTGTACAGTTCATAGGTGAATCATCAAAATAGTTGAGTTACAGCTGTCTTTCCTTTCTGTCACATAAGACAAATGGTGGAATTATCATTCCTTTTAGTTTGGGGTTTTAGTCAGGCAAAAAGTCCTATACAGTTCGAAAGTAGATTGATTTAAATGAGGTCTAAGCCTGTTTGAAGAACAAAGAATTGGCTGCTTGGAATGGATATGCAAGTTCAAAATAAACTATATACCTTCAGCTGCCTTGATACAAGGATTTTTGCTACCAGTTAATTATTCAGCATTAATTTAGTGAAGAACTATGCAGAGGAAGGCCACAAAAATGATTAAGGGGTTGGAGCACCTCTGCTATGAGCACAGGCTGAGGGGACTGGGGTTGGTCAGCCTGGAGAAGAGGAGGCTCCAGGGTGACCAAATCACAGCCTTCCAGTTCCCGGAGGGGGCCTACAGGAAGGCTGGGGAGAGTCTGTTTACAAAGGCCTGCAGTGATAGGACGAGGGGCCATGACTTTGAGTTGGAGAAAAGCAGATTTAGATTGGATGTTAGTAACAAGTTCTTTACTCTGAGAGTGGTGGAACACTGTAACAGGTTGCCCAGGGAGGTGGTTGAGGCCCCTTCCCTGGAGATATTCAAGGTGAGGCCCGATGAGGCCCTGGGCAGCCTGATGTAGTTGGGAGTGTCCCGCTGACTGCAGGGAGGTCGGACTAGATGACCTATAAAGGTTCCTTCTGGTCCTGACCATTCTATGATTCTATGATTGTATGGTCTAAAATGGGACCTGAAGCTATGGTGAAAATCCAAGTCACAGCAAGTCTTAAAGGAGAAGGAATTTAGAACGGGTCTAGTGGAGGGCCATGAAGATGATTAGAGGGATGGAGCACCTCTCCTATGAGGACAGGCTGAGGGAGCTGGGGCTGTTCAGCCTGGAGAAGAAAAGGCTCTGGGAAGATCTCACTGTAGTCTTCCAGTATCTGAAGGGAGCTTATACGACAGATGGAAAGGGACTCTTTGTCAGGAAGTGTGGTGTAGGATAATGGGTAATGGTTTTAAACTAGAAGAAGGGAGATTTAGATGAGATATTAGGAAGAAATTCTTTATTGTGAGGGTGGTGAGGCACTGGAACAGGTTGCCCAGAGAAGCTGTGGCTGCCCCATCCCTGGAAGTGTTCAAGTCCAGGCTGGATGGGGCTTTGAGCAACCTGGTGTGGCGGGAGGTGTCCCTGCCCATGGCAGGGGGCTTGGAGATCGATGATCTTTGAGGTCCCTTCCAACTCTAACCATTCTGTGATTCTATGAATGTAAGTGTCCATATTTGCCTGAGTATCAGACATACCTCAGTTCCATTATTTGCTGCTGCTGATTACTCAGATATAGAGGAAACCAATTCAGAGTGACCAGTAAGCAGTGAGAAAGACCCCAATGAATCCAGAGGACTGAAAAACTAGGAGAATGGCAGGGGGAAGGGCAGGACCTCTGGGGGGAAATGATACTGCAGGATTTTGAGAACCTGGAAGTAACCTGATAAGGAAAATACTTGTTGCCAATATATGGCTCTGCAGAGACACATTTGACCACATACAGGAAAGACCTGGTGATCTTATTCCATCTTTTCTCAGCTCATAGAAAGAATCTCAGTGTCCTCCCCTCCCCTCATACTAAACTGCAGAACTCAGTGACCTGCCCTGGGCAGGACAATCCTGATGCTAGCATCTTTTGTAGTCAATGAACAAGAACAAACACCTACAAGCCAAAGCTGCTTCCCTGTTATGTTAACCCTGACTGTAGTGCAGCGCTCAGGCTGAAACATCACATCTTTGTGTAGCTATTGCCATAATGCTGTGCAGTCTCTCTTGCCCAAAGTCCGTGAAGCAAGATCCCAAAAGATCTAAAACAAATGTCACTTTGACACATTACAGAGTGAATTCTCCAGCTCATGCTATGCCCAGGGTAAAATCAGGTAATCATCAGAGGGTGGGTTTTTCACACTTTGTGATGTAGGAATAGAATCTACAGTCTGTTCCCATCAATAAAGACTAAGGTCCAATGACTGCAGTTGCATTAACCATGAAGCAAAATCTGATGCTTGTTACTATGTTTCATGTTTTGCAACTTTGAGCTCACAAGCAATGCCTAAGAAATAAATCTGTAAGAAATGCTTAAATTAAACTTTAACACATACCAGATAAATAATTACAGTGGGGAACGGGGGAGAACTTGGGCTGGAATTAAAATGAGGACTCCTGAGACAATAGGGCTAGCTGCAGCTCAGAACAGCCCTCCCAAGCAGAGAAATCCCCATCATATCATTTAGACAAAACCCTTTTAATTATGCTGGGGGGGTGATGTCTCTGTGGGAATCAAACACCCCATCTTCAGGGTTTCATCTTTCATAATGAACATGTCCAGTGTGTGAAAAAGCTGTAGGTTTGTGGGTATGCATGTAATGAATGGCAGACAAATTAGAAATAACAAATTAGGACCCCATATCTCTCAGCGAACCACAGAAACGCACAGATACTTTTTAATAAACAGGTCTTTTGTAGTTATGTCTTGCCAAAGAAGGAAACTGCATGTTATCAGAATTTATAAATGCAGTATTCAGAAATGGGTTGTAAGATTTTAGATAATTTTTGCATCTCAGAGGAAAAAAAATTCTTTGAAACTAACCCACAACTTACTCTTACCCTGATATTCATATTTTATCGACAATCTCACTTGACGTACATGTTTTTGCTTGGGATTTTGACAAAGATACTTATCATTTTTGCAGCAGGCTTTGTAGACCTTGGTGGGTTTAATCTCAGTTTGACATCTTGTGCAGTGAGCACATCTTTCTCTTTTTGGGTCTGAATAGTCACATGTTTCAGAAGCAAAGCTCTAAACAGTGTGGATATTTTAGGGCCAAATGAAGTTGTATTAATGATTAAAGGTTAAGCTGAAGTACAGTTTACTTGATGAGTTTCAGGGAAACAAGGTAGTTGAAACCTATCACATTATACAATGACACTACTGTCATTCTAGAGATGATTGACAGGATTTCACTGTTGCACTTCATGTTTCAACAGTTAATTTCCAAGCATATAAAAATTATGAGGGATGTTGGTAAAGCCTTCCAGGGCACCAAGGAAATAACTGTTCTGGCCTCTCTTCAGAGCTGCCAAAAAATACTGGTTCAGTGTCACAGACTTGAAAAATGTGAGAAGAAATCATTGCACTTGTTGTACTGGTGGGTAAAAAGAAGCAAGGAAAGTTAAAAACTTGCCATGGCAAAGTAAGAAAAAAGTGAAAACATGCTCCAGGAGCTTATTAGTAATTAAACTGGAAAATATGAGTGTCACAAGAACTTGTTATGGACATTTCACACTGTTCACTGGAAGAATCTGAAGGACTTCGTGGTCCCACATGAGAAATACTCAAGTGAAATGTACTTAATTTCCCTGGGGACATCTCAGACGCACTTTTCAGAGGGAGGACAGGCTCTAGATCATCAAGTTGGGCTGTGATAACAGTCCTGTATTCTCTGGATGTTAAACCATGTCTTGGAGAGGACATGGTGTCCTCTCATAATCCAAGTCACTCCCAGTGACTCTAGAGATATTTTTCCTGGGTCTTTTCATTTCAGCAAGGGGAATCAGGCAGCTGAAACTCAGCAAAGCCTCAGAGAGTTTCATATCTTGTCTTCCTTCTTTCACACAGATATTTACTGCAGTTAAAATAAAATAAATATTAATTATTAAAAAAAAAAAAAAAAAGGCAAAAGGCTGTAGCCCAAAGGCTTCTCTAGTTTATCTGACACTGAAGACTGTGATGATGGAAGGTGCTGAGAACATCCAAAATCAGGCTGAACACAAGCAACAAGCGGGTACAGCCCCCTTGGTTTGGTGCTTGAAGTATTAAAGAGGATATTTAGAGTTGTTCTAAACACACCAGAAGAAAACATTTACATTTGCTCAATATACTGAAAAGTCTAACTAAAAACTAACAAATGCAAATAAAACCAAAAGCTGGTCTGCCTTTGAAAAGTAAACGTGAAGAAAATATTTTTTCTTTGGGAAAAAAGTACTTATCTATATCTTTTTTTCTTTTTTTTTTTCCTGCAATAAAAAGTATTTCCTTTTAAAGATGTTGCCTAATTGTACACATGTTTTCATATCTGAACTTTTTGGACAGAAACATTTTAGTCAAATTGCAACTTAGAATATACTTTTCTTCCTAGTGGAGCAAGTCCTACAGCCAGAAAAATTAAAATCAGAAAGCTTGAATTTTTTTAAAGCATGGTCTTGACACTCAACACCTCTCAACACTTTCATCATAACTTTTGGATGAGCTCTAGTCTGAACGGCCATTCTTGACCTTTCAGTACATGAGAATTGTCACATGGCCAAAGGCCATCCAAGGTAGGTGAGGGAGGGACAGCAGGGAGGTGACATCTGCTGCCAAAGTTCCCACCTCTCCCTCACGTGGGATGGGACTGAGAAAGGTAGGTTGGTGCATCCTGAGACACCTTACACTTAGAAATCCTGACTGATCATGCTCTCATTCACATAGTTTACCCAAAGCCCATGCTTTTGAAAACATAAAGGGCCTGGCATAAAGTGCACGGATTCCAACGTAAAGCTCTTAGCAAAGAGGTTTCAAGAGAAACATGCTTTCACTCTTTCTATAAATTTCTATGAAATATTTATCAATGAAAGAAGTACCTGTATAGTAGCAATTTGTGTTTAAAGAAGAAGAGGATGTTTGTGGACAGGTTTATATTTTCAATGCAAACCAGCCTCCATATATCCTGGCTACATCAGGATTAAAAGTCTTAGACGTAAGCTTTGTCAAGTGCAGGGGACAACATAAATGACTGTTGATTCATATTCTTTTAGGCCTGTAAAGTTATAACTATGTAATATGAACACAGGCTCTTTAGGGTAGTTTAGAGCCAACCTGGAACCCTTCCAGCCTGTGCTGAAGGATTTAATGGCATAGTTTTTATTTTCTGCTTAGTGCAGTGTACCATTAATTGAAGGTAATTGTCAAGAGGAGACTGGCTTTCAAAAACTACATAGCTCTCAACTGTTCTGGTGCAGAATGGATGTCCTGAGTTTAGGATCACATTTCCCCCGTGCTCCACATTACATTTGTCTTGTCACACAATTGTGTGATTGTATTCAACTAAGTAGTTATTCCGTGCTATTACGGCATTTCAAAATGGGGACTCAAGTAACACTGTAGGGAAAGACAGAGAGAGAGGGAGAGCCAGGTTTGTACTGGGATGAGGACTTGTCTGCTCAAGCTTAACAAAACCCTGAAAGATATCACAGGTCCAAGGCATTTAATGGAGCAACTTGTTTGTTTGGCTGAAGAAGGAAGCATTGCAAAGTGAGAGAAGCAGTTTGTGGAAGAAGTGCGTTAAAGGGAAGAATTAGTTTGTTAGCAAAGAGGTGCAGCAGTCACAAAATGTGCTATCAGCCTACGCAGTGTTTCCCTGCTCCCGGGATAACATGTGAACATGAACCACTTCTCTGCATCCTCTGCTTTTCTCTGTGTGAGGACAGGAGAAACTTGTTGAGCTCCACCATGTTCTCCAGCTTGAGCAGTGGGAAGACCAGGACTGCAGGGCACTGTGCCATATAGACAAAAGTTGACTTTCTGGAGCCAATCCTCCTGCTGTGAATGAAGGAGTTACCATAATTTTCTTAACTGGTATAACATTGCTATTTATTATCTCTGCTGCAGTAATTCCCAAGAATCTCAGCCTTGTTCCATGAACCACATCATGCCAGGCGCTACACAAATAAAGAGAAAAGCCCTTGCCCCAGTCTGGAGACCATTTGTGTCTCAGGGTGTAACTTGGCCCTAAACCTAGAACTTAATTAACATTGATGTTGATGAAGTGCGAGGGAGAATGGAATCTGGTCCATCCTTCCACAGCTGCACTGGCTTTGCAATGCGAAAACCCAAGATGAGCCAAAAGTGATTAAGAAATTATTTTTGAAACTGGAGTCAGCACATGTAACCACAGCTAGACAACAGGGATCAGCAGATCTGCAGTGTAAGGAGGTTTGAGTCTTACATAGCTACTTTAAAAGTAAATTTCCCCTGTGAAAGTCCCTCCTGATTTTATCAGCAAGTTTATCAGCAGCATCAACTGAGAGGCCAAGGAGTGTGACCAGCCATGGAGGAAGATCTGTTCCTTGTCTCTTTTTTATTAGAAATCATTTATTTGGGTTTCATAAAAAGAGGTTTGTTTTTTTGTTGTTTTTGTTTTTGTTTTTCTCAGAGGCGTTCTTTGGATGAATATGGAGGTAGTTACTTGATTACAAATAAAATAAATGCACCTGTTCCTAGCAGAAATGCCACCTACCATAATTTAACTGAAATGTATGAGCGATCCTCTGTTATAAATCTCCCTGTGTGAGCTTCATAGGTGGTCTCTGTGCTTAGGCATGTACAGGTGGTTAAATCCTGAACAGGATCGAAATGGAAATTCCAGTTGATGTTCTCAAACATGACCTGAGTGAGTGCTCCTTATATAAGTACAAACTTCTTGAACATATAGAGAAACAGTCTTTGTGAATGTGTGTATGTCTATATATAATTAGCTTTCAAGGGACTCATATATAGATGTTGCACAGTCTGTAATTCATTAGCTAATAACTTCCCAAAGTTTCCAGGCCACTGATGATAGAAATAATACTTTACCTGTCCAAGGCTATTGGGAATAAAACAAAAATAATAATTACAAAAAATTGGTTTATAGATTTTTGAAAGGAAGAAAAAAAATCAAGTTATGCTGGATGAAACATAAGACTTCCCTGTGGTGGTCTTCTTGTTCCCTTCATCAGACTCATGATCTCACTCTCATAAAAACATTTGAAATCCTGTCCCAGGGTTCCCCAAAACCTACGGCTGATCAAGTATGGAGAACCTACGTGTACACACAGAAGATTAAGGTACATTTGCTATCACGTATCCCTTGCAAAGACAGGACACTCATTAGCTTCAGAAGGGTTTCAGCTGTATTGGGTAAAAAGTTGGGCTCAGCAAGCAGAGCCTGAAATGTTTTTTCAGGTCCTACAGCTAAACCCCTCAATTGCTTTTAGTTATACTAGAACTTAATGGTCATATTCACCAAGGACATGCCATTGCTTTCACCAGGCTTGTGCCCTCTCACATAAACAGAGACACAGGACCAAACTGGGAGTTCAGTGGGGCCATACACAGCACAGATCTTCTTCAAATCAATAAGCAAGAAGATTTTTGTATGACTGCGTGTGTGCTCATGCACGTATGAAATGGCATTTTACTTTGTGTGTATATATTTACATATAGAGCTGTCATCTCCAATATATTTTCTAAACACCTCCTGTACTATTCTGAAAACATGAGGGTAAAATGATAGCTTAAAAGCTGTTTGAACCACTTGCTGCCATGATACTGGAGAGTTGTATGTGAAAACAGAAGAACTCACCTATATAACACATTATCTAATACAGCCTCATAAATCATCAGTGATTGGAAGAAGGTGAATTAATTCTGCTATATGTTTTAACAAACAACAAAAGGAAATCTCCATTTCCTTTAGTGCCCCCCAACCAAAACAAATGGTGCCAACCAGTAGCTTTTAGTAATGTTTACAGTTGACTATCGCTTGGGCTCTTTGGGTGATTAATCGAAGATATGGAAGTAGGTAAACACAGTGCTATTAGCTTGTCTTCACTGTATTCTGATACAGACCAAGCTTTGCATAACCCAAAGGACATAAAATTCCTAAAAGTTCAGTGTTTGGGAATTTAAGTAATTGAGGAAAGTAATAGCTCTAACACATTTTGCCACTTGCTATGCACTTTTGTGGAAAATATATATTGATAAACTGGAAAAATCTTTAAAGGAAAAAAAGATAGAAGAATTTGTACTGAGAAATTAAAAAGGACGGGAGAGCAAGGTGTTCTTTTGTAAGGGGAATAATCACCATGAGATTTTATTCCCATAATTAAGAGGGGGGAAAAAATAGAGGTAAAGGGATTTAGCAAAATGTTGCTCTTTCATTCTGGCATCCTTGTCTACTGGCTGAAACATTTGAGTTTATAAAAAATACAGGTTATGAAGATAGGAACTCTCTTGTATGTCTTCCTAGATGATTCATTTAGTGTTTCTGAAGAAACTGCAATTTATTCACAGATTATGTAGTTCATTTACAGCATGTTTCCACATTTGTAACCTACCAGTCTCTTTTTCTGAAGAGCAATAATGGAAATGGAAATGTGAAAAGAACTAGTTAAAATCAATGGAGCAGAATCAGAAAAGATGTCAGTAAAAGTAACAAAATAAGAAACAGAGAAAATGCACGTTTATCAGTTTAGCTGGAAGTAATAAGTACACACACACACGTATAAACATTCATTTAATTGCAGTTCTTTATGAAACAAAGGGAGATATCTAGAGATGCGTGCTGATGTTCTAGCTTTGCTGAGGTTTCTTTTTGAGCCAAAGCTGTGGCATTTTATAAGTTGAAGTATGGACTGAGCATTGTCTTTTCCCTTGCTGTTGTGCAATCAGCCACTGGCAGAGCACTGGACCAGTGCCTCAAAGAACTGTACCATATCCTCAGCTCTACTCCTTTGTGACCGTGGAGCAGCCTCTTCAAACATCACCATCTCCACTTTCCATGGTAAACTTTATACGCACCCTCTGATTAAACTCCAAACTTTTTGGACTGTCTGTGCCCATAAAGCAGCATTCAGCTTTAGTGAACTGTTTTCTGAAGCCTCTGAAATTGCTTTATTGCAAATAGCACTTAAAAAGGGAAAGCAAAAAAAGGCTTCTTCCTCCCTTATACCCTGCATCTCCCAAACTTCAGATTATTGTCTGTGCTGCGGGCAAGCATTTTAAAAAGATACGATTTATTTTGACATCTACAGCAGTATATTACTAAGTTTAATTATCACACTGGTAAACTGAAGTGATTTAAACAAAACAAAAAAAAAACCAAAACCCAAACCAACCAACCAACCAACCAAAAAACAAACAAACAAAAAAGCAAACAAACAAACAAAAAAAAAAAAAAAAAAAAAAAAACACAAAACAAAAAAAACAACAAAAAAAAAAAAAAAAAAAAAAAAACAGAAAAAAACCCCAACATAATGGAATTGGAATGGAAAATAGTGGACTAAAACTAATATAACGCTATAAATTGTAAGTAAATAAATTATGCTCTAGGAATTAGTGATGATTTTACTGGTCTAGGTGAAAGACTGTGGTAAATTTAGTAAATTGTGCTCATACTTTTGTATTGCTCTGGTTGCAGCCTAACATTTCCAATAGGGTTTGTAGGGGGAATATACAAAACAAACCCTTTCAAATGCATTGCTGAATTTGACTTAATTTAATGAAGTGTGGGGAAACTACAGCAATGGAAAAACTGACTCAACAACTAACAAAATCAACAAGACAAACAAAAGTAAATAAATATCTAGATGTAGGGTTTCCGCTTGCCTCATTCTCAGAAAAGATGGAACATCCGTGCTAACACAAAATTCTTTGAATTTTGACCTGAGATCTATTGTAAAGCTGATCCACAGTCAGCTGGGGTAAGTGGGAACTTTTCAGTTGTTTTTGCTGGTTTTTGGACAAAGACTGAAATTCTCAGGTTTGAATACAGAATAAAGTATTGTGCAGACAAAATTTTTGCTATCCAAGAAAAGAAATGGGAAGTTTAGTAGCTAATAAAGAGTGTAGTTAGCCAAAAAAATGGTTGTATCTTGTTATGAAAAATATAATGAAAAAAGATCATAGAACAGAATGGTTCAGGGTGGAAGGGACCCTAAATATCATTGAGTTCCAACCCCCCTGCCCTGAGCAGGGACACCTCCCATTAGACCAGGTTGTTCAAAGCCCCATCCAACCTGGCCTTGGAAATCCCTAAAGAGTTTTAGAAGCAGCTCTGAAGAACAGTAATTTAGTTTGTGCAGAATTTCCAAAGAAACATATCTTTTAAAAGAAAATAAAAAGCATCTGGTATATTTCTGATATTACTGTTATGCTTGAAGAAAAATGAACATGAATCAGGGCCTGTTCTCAACTTAATGTGAATATATGACTCCCATTGGTGATAAAAGGAACTTCACATTCATGCCAGAAGGAAATCGATGACTATTCCAGCTATGAAATATGAAATGGCCCCTCTGAATACCCACAACAGGAATAAATACATGGAAAAAAATGTCTCTTTCTGATATCATTAGCTCAAAAATATCTTAGTTGATTTGAAGTAAAATTTCCTGAGTTATTAATAATGACTTGATTTAGTAGAGTATCCGAAATGTATATTTGTAAGAAAAAGTACACTGGGAGAAAAATTGAAGAGTATCGTAATATCTCTTTCCATGACATTCATTAGTTTTTCTTCATGTACCACAACTGCCACTAAAATAATATTTTGAAGTGTTATATAATTTATTATGTCCATTAGTGGCCACAAATATGGAACTAGCATTCCAAATCTTACATTATGCTAACACTTAGAAATAACTATATATTAAAAACTAGCATAAGGAAACAGTGATTCAATAAAGTAGGCACAGGGTGAGCTCCAGAAACAGTTACATGTTCAACACCCAGAAGAAAGTTTTCATCATATGATTCATTACTGCAACTACTCCTCAGTGCATTGAGAATCTAATTTTCATCTCAAGCGTAGCAATGTTAAACAATCACAAGACTTCTGAAATCAATGGATTTGTATCAAGCTAAGGATGCAACTGAACCCATCCTTCACAAGTAAACTGTCTGCCTTCCCTCCTTCTTATGAGTACAAAATAACTATGTCTCTGCTCTCCAATTGGATAAAACTAAAAAATAAATGGTATTTCTTTTTCTAGTTCAAGTGCAAGTTATTTGGAAGTTTCATAAGAGAGTTTAAAAAACAACCAACAAAATCACCCCCACAAACAAACCAAGAAGCTTCAGATGATCCCAGCCCATTTAGAGTATTTTGCATCTGAAGCCAAACCATAACTCAAATATAATCTTGAACCCAAGCATAAAACAGTTGTTTCCAAATAATCCTGCTTCACTGATTATCTAAAACAAATATCACAAAAATTTATTTTGTAGTTGTTGTTTTTTTTGGTTTTTTTTTTTCCATTCCAATATTTACTGCAGGGAGAAAATGCAATGTGTAGGAATAAGAGTAAGATGCGAATTATTGAAATATACCCTACTCATTCAAGGACTAATTTAAGCTGTGTGCAACATGCTCCCTTTCTTGATGTTTTTCACACACCATTTTTTTTCTTTTCTTTTCTTTTTTCTTTTCTTTTCTTTTCTTTTTTCTTTTCTTTTTTCTTTTCTTTTTTCTTTTCTTTTCTTTTTTTCTTTTCTTTTCTTTTTTCTTTTCTTTTTCCTTTCCTTTCCTTTCCTTTCCTTTCCTTTCCTTTCCTTTCCTTTCCTTTCCTTTCCTTTCCTTTCCTTTCCTTTCCTTTCCTTTCCTTTCCTTTCCCGTTCATCTTTTTCTTTTTCCTTACCTTTTTCTTTTTTTCCCTCTAATACAGACCATGCTTTCAGATGTAGCTGTGTTCATACCTGCCAGAAAAGTCTTTCTTTCACTGTTCAGCATCTCTGCTGGGAATTTACATGGATGGCAATAATAATTTTGTAAGGGAAACAGCGTGGAGACTTGCTGCTTGAGAACAAGGAAAGATGATCGCTCATAAAACACAGGTAGGAAATGAAACAGGAAAGCTATCAGATCCAGACTTCCTCCACAAATAGAGGTTACCAAAACAAACACACCAAGAAAAAAAAAAAAAAAAGAAAATGGAAATCATTGACATTTGGTCAATCAGGACGTAACTGGCTGGAGTTGTTCCGGGCAGAGTCTGAACTGCTGTGACTCAGACAACCAGGCAGGAAAGGTGCTGAAGGCCAAATGCCAGCAAAAACATGGGAAATGTGCTACTCCACTAAGGTTAAGGAGACTTCCCACCCTCTGTCTCTGTGCCTGCTCCTCTCTTCCTGGTCAAACTTGGCTTGGGCAATAGCAGAATTCTTCAGATGGCTCCTACTGAAGCTCTAAATTTCCCTTCCTGCCCCACTGTCTGTTTCAATCCACCAGCCCTACTCCTTCTTGCAAAAAAGACTATTTTTAGATATCACATCTGCTCTCCACTGTGATGATATGAAGAAAATAATGCCTTATATCCCCCTTCTCCTCAACTCAAACTACATAGCTGCATTGGAACGTCTAAGACCTCTTAATGGCACAAATGAGCTAAAAGGGTAATGAGGTGATTCTACTCTGCACTTGTGAGACCCCATCTGGAGTATGGTGTCCTGCTCTGGCATCCTCAACGTAGAAAAGACATAGAACTGTTGGAATGCACCCAGCAGAGGATCATGAAGATGAATAGAAGGATGGAATACCTCTGCTATGAGGACAGGCTGAGGGAGCTGGGGCTGTTCAGCCTGGAGAAGGCTCCGGGGAGACCTCATAGCAGCCTTCCAGCATCTGAAGGTAGCTACAAGAGAGCTGGAGAAGGACTCTTTGTCAGGAAGTGTAGTGATAGGAGAAGGGGTAATGGCTTTAAACTAGAAGAAAGGAGATTTAGATGAGATATTAGGAAGAAAATCTTTACTGTGAAATTGTGGCTGCCCCATCCCTGGAGGTGTTCAAGGCCAGGCTGGATGGGACTTTGAGCAACCTGGTCTAGTGGGAGGTGTCCCTGCCCATTGCAGGGGGGTTGGAACTTCATGACCTTTGAGGTCCTTTCCATCTCTAACCATTCTATGATTCTAAGGAGACAGGCCAGGGTGAGAATTTCACCTGAAGACATTAACACACAAAAGGACTACTATCATCCCTTAATCTGAGCTCCTGCCTGCTGCTGTCTATGGTATTTCAACAATGATTGAGTCTATTGACCACCCCCCTGAGTTGTCCTGAAAATTGAGGGTATTTTTTACAACAATGTTTAGTCCAGGTTTTTAAAGTCCAAATGGCTGAGACTCTACTACTCTTGACAAGCTGCAAAAATGATTAATTGCTCAGACTTGGAAATAAAAATCTCTATATATACTCTCACCCATCTTATTGGAGGAAATTTGGAGGTAAGAATCTAATCTGAGGTCATTCCAATAGAAGTCCCTTAGTCCTAAGAAAAAATTGTGGGTTATTTAAAATCTTTTTGTTGCAGATTCCAGTTTTTATCTCATTCTTAAATTCCTTCTTAAATGCATCATTATTTTGATGATAATGACTTTAAGCTCTGAGTTGTGTGGCCACAGTTTTATATAATCAACACTAAGTATTGACGGATCAATTACATACCCACTTTTTTTACCACAATTGTGGCTTCTTTTCTTGAAGTTATAATATTATTAATGTCTTTATAACTGTATATTAATAATACCCTTATTTCTAATGTTTCTACACCAGTTTGCATTGAAGAGTTACAACTGAGCCAGGGTCATAGAATCATAGAATGGTTAGAGTTGGAAGGGACCTCAAAGGTCATCAAGTTCCAACCCCCCTGCCATGGGCAGGGACACCTCCTACTAGAGCAGGTTGCTCCCAGCCCCATCCAGCCTGGCCTTGAACCTCTCCAGGGATGGGACAGCCACAGCTTTTCTGGGCAACCTGAGCCAGTGCCTCACCACCCTCACAATAAAGAATTTATTCTTGATATTCAATCTAAATCTTCCTTTTTCTAGTTTAAAGCCATTACCCCTTCTCCTATCACTACACTTCCTGACAAAGAGTCCCTCTCTAGCACTCCTGTAGCTCCTTTCAGATACTGGAAGGCTGCTACAAGGTCTCCCTGGACCCTTCTCTTCTCCAGGCTGAACAGCCCCAGCTCCCTCAGCTCCCTCTCCCTCATAGGAGAAGTGCTCCATCTCACTAATCATCTTTGTGGCCCTTCGCTGGCCCTATTCCAACAGTTCTATGTCCTTTCTGTCTTATCACAGAAAAAAAAAAA
>VZRU01014682.1:179771-190561 GCA_013398155.1 Pedionomus torquatus | reverse complement strand
CACCACCCTCACAATAAAGAATTTATTCTTGATATTCAATCTAAATCTTCCTTTTTCTAATTTAAAGTCATTACCCCTTCTCCTATCACTACACTTCCTGACAAAGAGTCCCTCTCTAGCACTCCTGTAGCTCCTTTCAGATACTGGAAGGCTGCTACAAGGTCTCCCTGGACCCTTCTCTTCTCCAGGCTGAACAGCCCCAGCTCCCTCAGCTCCCTCTCCCTCATAGGAGAAGTGCTCCATCTCACTAATCATCTTTGTGGCCCTTCGCTGGCCCTATTCCAACAGTTCTATGTCCTTTCTGTCTTATCACAGAAAAAAAAAAAAACACACAAAAAAAAAAAAACCCCCCCAAAAAAAAAAAAAAAAAAAAAAAAAAAAAAAAAAAAAAAAAAAAAAAAAAAAAAAAAAAAAAACAAAAAACAATAAACAACACAACAGAAATGTGAAGTAGAACAAATTTTGATACAGTCACTGCAATATTGAAAAATCTGCAGCTGGAATGCTTTACTGAAACTAATTCAGGTATGAAAACACGTAGAGCAGAGCTAGAAAGTGTGTTTGATAGAAAGAGAACACATTTTATCTTCTATGCAACTATGTTTTTAACGAAGTCGTTGACTCACACTTTCCTACATATGCATTTAAGATCCTAATCCTTAAATGTGGAATGCAACCAGAGAAGGGAATCAGGTGCAATGCAGGATTTGCTATTCCAGTTATGTGCTGCGCATAAGCACATTCATAATAAAGGGAGTATACAAGTATGTGATAGATAGATACATAGATACACAAACAGATAAAAAGTGGATTCTCATTTTCTGAACTCCTCAAATAGGTGCATTACTTAGTTCTCTTTTATCTATTCAGATATCTATCTTCCGGAGGGGTGTTGGAAAACTGACTAGGAACTAATTTCCTTTGGGAGTTTAATTCTCAAACTTTATCTAATGAGCTGACGTTTGCCAAAGGTTACTGTGGGCATCTCACAGATACACAGTGAAGGTTCACAAAGTCCTCATATCCTTAAAAATATCAGTCTTAAAGGGTCATGTGTAAATTTTTTTACAGAACTTGCAATGTCACTAATGACTTTTCTCCTTTTTTAGCACACTGTTGGTGAGAGTCTGGACTCATCTGTCCATAATCCACCTTTAGGCAGTGGAAGATGGTCCTACCAAGCCTCCACTTCTTCTTCAATTTTGCAAGAGTCCATGTGCAAAGCTACAAGATGTAAACACACAGCCAACACATTACACCATATTAGAGGCTTGTCTGACCTTGTCCTGAGCAGCCATGTGATGCACTGGTCCTGTGATACAGGAGAAAAGAACTTCCATCATGCTGCATTTGGGGAGTGCCCTTTCTACTGGGGATCTTCCCACTGCGGGATCCCACTGTCTGCAGCTGCACCCATTCTTGCAGCCAAGAGCCAAGCAGAGCTCATTATCAAGCTACTAATCAGGCTGAAAGTTGTCTCAGAGAGGGAAGATGATCACTTGCACGCAAGTGTTAGATAGAGAATCTCACAATCTGTGAGACTGGACAGGTTCACTTTAGAAGCATCACTACCTTGTGGAAATCAGAGTAATTCCTATAGTACCGCTGTTCTTCCCAGAAGATGACCTGGCCCATGCTGGACATCAACAGTTCATGCTACGCTCTTTGAAACAAAGTTAGGGTGAAGTTATTCAGAGAAGTTCTAAGACGGAGGAATAACTCGAGTACTCAAAAGTCATTGGTAGCACAGTAATTAGCCAATTCCTTTTCCTCATTCCCCATGACCAGTTCATGAGAAAAGACAATATAAAAACCCACAAAATCACTCGACACTAATGCACCTCTTGTCACTATAGGGAACGATGAATCCCTGAAGGTATGTGCAGAACTTGACATGTAAAAGTTAGGCGCCTAAGTCTGAGCTGATCACTTTGAGGTCTCTTTAACATCAGCAGAGGGAGAGAGAAGAATGTGAAGACGGTGATTCAGCTTATGAAAAAAGAGCCATCTGATGTGGGCCAGATAATTTCCCATCTGAGAATACCTCTTCTTTTCAACTCTGAGAGCCTGGTGTGATTAAAACAAGTACAAGACTCACTTTTGGATATTTAAAGTATTTTTGAGATTTTGTGCATATGAAGACATTATCTGCACCATGAGGAAGTTCAAGACTTCTTGAGTCAGAAGGACTGATTTCTATGCATCATCAGAAAGTTGGCTTTGACAGTGACTGATCTGATCTATCAAAAGACTAACACAGGCTTCTCCCAGCGCTCTGTACATTTCTTGCAGACTATTTGCTACATGTCCTTTTCAAATCAGATTTTGTTTCTGACAAAACTCCCATCCATTTCAAAAGAAGCCCATTTGTGATTCACCATTACCAAGAAATAAGCCTGCCCACAAAAATAATAAAGTAAAATTGGAATCATTTGGAGCAAACTCAGAGCAAAACAATTTTTATGTAGCTAACCTCTGTAAATATTCAACAACATATTGAAAAATCTGCTCTTTCTTCCTGCAACTGGAAACAGAAAGATTTTTTTTAAAACAACTATGAGCTAAACAGGGTAGTTCTGAAAAGATGTCAAGATGGGCTTTGAATAACCAGAAGCTTTGAGTATTTAAAAAAATCTCCCAAATCTTGAAAGCCTTGCCTTAGCCTGAATCCCTGAGCCATCTGAGGTTCATCACTCACTGAACTTTTTAGAGGTGCCCTAATCACCAGTCCTTGGACACACTAGCCCAGAGCTCAGAATAACACACTTAGCATCATTTTATCACGGTGTGGGAAAAGAGAGCTGAAACTACTCAGAGAGAGAGACAGACGTGTCACCCACCACTAAGCTCACAACTTTGCTAAGCGAGTTCATAAATCAGGAGGTGGCAGTAAATTTTTAACAGTGTATAAACTAAGACAGGAGCAAGAGCCTAGTTTATTTTACGGGGATGATGATAGCTGCGAAGAATGCTGCAGAGTGATATGGATAACATGGTGGCACACCTGTAACCTCCAGGACTGAAAGAGAGAACTGTTTGCACTTCATCATTCCAGGAAGAAAAAAAAAAAAAATACCCAGTCCTCCTGCCACAACACACCCTAAATGGAGCCTTGCTGTCCCGAGGAAAAAAAAAACATAACGTACAAAGTATACCTTGTCAATCTTATTCTCAGTGATTATGTACTTCCATGGTATGTGGAAGTTTTATAGAGCAATTACATCCATTGTGACTTGGTAATTACAGTATTAGGAGGTCACAGACAGAGGAACTTCACCAACTCTATTGATTTTTAGGGCTAGCCCGAACCAGATATAGATTTGCACTGGACTTTTGACTTTTCTACATGTAGACAAAGTGCAGTGTGCTCAGAAGACTAACATTGATAAGTGATGTTTGTGGGCCAGATTCTAACCTTTAGTGCCCTTTCAACATAAAACTGCATAACTGTCCTGGAAATCGAGTGTATTTGAGGAAATAAATAATTAGGAAAAAGTCTTAGAGACTGGAGGAAAAAGTTTGAAATAGTTTTTAGAAATTGAAATAGCTTAGCAACCAAAAGCAACCTTACTGTCTACCAGGAAGATTTAGGTTTTGTCTATAGCCCTTAAGTATTTACATTTTGAACCATCCATTCTACAGCAAAACTTCAGCCCTGGACAATAATGTAACAGAAGAACCGATCAGGTTTTTTGAAGCTCTACAGTGTTTTTTCACTGGAAAAAAAAAATCTAAGAAAGAAAGAATTTCGATCAAGTAAGTGACAAAATTGCTGTAGTTATTGAACTGGATAAGGTTGAGCTGATCTTTCTGAAGCAGATAAGAACTGTGTTCACAAAGGATGGTGGGCCCCTACCACATCAGTGCTTGTGAGAATAATGGGAAACCACAACCATGCTACATAACATGTATTCTTTATTACAAGTTTAGGCAGAGTTTCTTGTCAGATAGAGTACCTGCATAATAGACTAATTTTCTGCAAAATACAGAAAATTATTTTTTAGGGAGTGGTGTTAAAGGAAAATGTTTTTAGACCAAGGCAAAATGTTTTCAAAAATCATCAGAGCCTGCAGAATGCTTTTCACTCATTGTGATGTGATGTGTTCTAGATGTATTTCAATCATGACAAGGTTTCTTACATGTGCTGTCTTTAATAAATAAGCTGAAAAATTATAGGGAAAAAAAAAAAAAAAAAAAAGAGCTCTCTGGAAACAAAATCTCTGTAGAAAATACTGAAATGTAGTGCTATAACACTAACCACTATTCATATAATTATTTTATTTTAACTGAATGAACAATTTGGCAAATTGTATGTGGCACCACTAAACATTTCAGTACAACTGACTATTTTTTCACTGAAAAAAAAGAAGTTTTTGCCAAAAAATAACAATATTTTACGAGACATTTCAAAGCATTAAAAAAAAAAAATCAATGTAAAAATGTACCAACACATACAGGGAACCTTTTAACAGCTTTTGGAACAAATTCTCTTATTCTGAAAGATCTAGATTTTTAATTTTACTTTCTAGACCAAAAAAAACACACAACAAAACAACAAAACAAATCAACAGAGAAATTGGAATCAATCTCCCTTTAGTTTTCCCCTGGCTTCCCACTCTGGCATGTACATGTTCTAGATTGATCTGAAATTTATGTCTGCCTAAAATCTGACCCAAAATGTCCCACAGAGATTAATTTCGATGTTCCTTGAAAAAGATAAATTCTATTCAGAGAACAAGAATATCACAAAAAGTATAAATGAAATTATCTTTTCTAAGACAACAGAATGTAGAAAGGTACCTTTACATGCCACCATGCAGAAGACTGGCATTTGCAGTAGAGTTACTGAGAGTTGCTCTGTATAATATAATGGGGACATTAAATAAGGGTAAGTGTAATTAATACATAACATTAGTAAGAGTCAATTTTAATTCTCTTCTTGTGGCCGTCTGGCATTATCATTATTTTATTTTTTAATTTCCTGGCGATATCACGGCCTTTACTACACTTCTCATATGAATGAGATAAGCTGTTGCGCATTTTGATTTGAAAGCAAGAGGAATGGTAATTAAGTAATTTGAAAATGAAAAGAGCTTAATCAAGGGGACTTATACAGTATGAAACTGTGCAGAACATCCATCTACATTTGAGAAACACTCTCCTTCAAAATCTCCTGGCAAAACAAGGACAGGCTGATCCTGGTTTCATTTCTTTGTAGAGCAAAGCCTCCTTGGAGATCTCAAACATGACACCTCAAAATATCGCTACTAGAAGGGGGTGAAAGGTTGTTCTTTAATGTATGGGTTTGGACTGGAAATACCAGAGAAGCTCAAGTCATTTTGAACCCAAAATGCACATCAGGTTGTATGTTGAGTTGGTAACACCACTAACACCAAGTTCACTGGCTGGACCCACCAGTTTCAGTCCTATGCATAGGTCTTTTCCCACCCTGGGACCCAACCTGCTTTGCACCAACCCCATCTCAGTCTGGGGCAAGAAGGGTCACAACAGAAGAGACTGCGGTGCTGTGAAGTGTGTAAAATCTCCTGCGGCTTCATGCTCAAAGGAGATGTGATAGAAGGATTGCTTCCCTGCTGCAACCAATGCCTTAACTTTCTGTGACTGTCTGAGCTTGATCCTTTGCTGTGAAAGTAGATGCTGGAGCTCATATCCAGGCAGATGAGAAACTTGGAGAGATCTAAGAGAGGTGACCATTTACCAAGATGTTCAAGGTGCTACATTTCTTCATTAAACAGGTAAAATATCCAATAAAGGATAGTACAATAAAGCAGACACAGGTAGAACTTGTTTTTCTTCTTGTGTCATTTGCCTTTGTTTCCTGGGACATATAAAAGCTGCATGGGAAGAGAACATAAGAACGATACCAACCTGACTGTGTACTAATTACACAGGTCTATTCAGGATCATGACAAAGGCAGCTTCAGTGACACTGCAGGACCCAATCCTTACAGAACTCAAAATACCAGAGGGGAAACTGGATTCTGGTTCTAACACCCCAGGGTTACCTCGTCCCATAGCTTACCCCATGCCTGGTGAAACAATAAATACAACTGATGTGGGGACCAAATCTCGACCGTTTCCTTCTATTTCAACATCATGACAATCAGACCACAGACACATACAATTATAGGATCCTCATGGCACGAACCTGGCCTCTGCAGCAAAAAAAACCCACATCCCTTTGTTGCAGTTCTGATATAACCTGCTAGCTTGTGATTAGGCAATGCCTGTGGACAAAAGATGATGGAAGTTTGAAGACCCTATGGATAAAGAAAGAATGACATTTGGGACATCCACATCCTGGACAAACGATCCTGTATACATAGTGCCTAGATAAGGGAGAAAAGAACGAGGTCTTGTGTTTCCTTTCCATCTAATATACATGTGTATGTGTGTCTAGTGAGATACAGATTGTCATGGCCATTTTTCTATACAGATTATGGTAATGATTAAATGAGCGTGAATACGGACATCTGAAAATGATAACAAGTAGGAGAAATTCCACCCTGTTCTGTATCTCTATCTCTTCTGTGAACATTACTTTGTTATCTGCAATATGCAAGCCTTTTGAATAGGTGCTATTAATTTAATATGCATTTATTCTTTCTGATCTTTCTTTAATTTTAAATTAAGTGAAGTCAGTGATCAAAGAAAGGCCAGAATAATAGCCCTGTAGGTTGATTTTTTTTCCCCTTTTTCTTTTGGTTCACAGAAAGCAATGAGAAGCACTGTCTGTTTTTTCTGGGCCAGTTCTGCAATGTGTACCTTGGTGACAATATGGCCTGCAGTGACACTGAAGTGCAGGGGAGTCACCCAAATAAACAATTACCAAGTGGAGCAAAGGCCTATGATCAAGCTCTAAACACCCTTATTTACCTTTTGTGTCTCAGCAGTTGCTAAGAGCCTCGAGCTTTTTGCTCTAAGCCATTAAACTTGGAGCAGAAAGATGATCCCTGCCCCAAAGAATTTGCAGCAAAAGGTTGTTTAACTCTGTATAATTTAATCTCTTCACAAGTGAAAGACATTTGCTCACACACCCAAACTCTCTTCAGCAGAATATTTAACTATGCTCTTTAAGAATCATGGGCAAGACTAGAACCATTCATGAGCTACTGAGTTTTCTGTCATTCTGCAGAAAACAAAGTGATGTCCATACCAGAATCAAGTCCCAAACATTGCTGAGGAAGAACTGGGTTGAGAACTTACCAATTCATTTCTTACAAGCCACTGTGAAAGCAAATTGTTTTCAGACAGACCTCTCTAGCATGTCTACAGTTTTATACAGACGGATAAGCTCTGAAGAGAGAGGATACAGCTCTTACTAGACTAACCAACATGGTTACAACAAAACACCAAGTTCTGAGGCACAATAGAGCTTCATCCAGCCAAAGGTCTTGTGCATCAGAAAGATAGGAGATGTATTTCTTCCTTTTTTTCCTCAGTTATTTTCATCGCCTCAAAACGTACCTTACATCTGTAGGCAATATCAGTCAGTGATGTGATGGGCTATAATATGCCCAGCCTCAGGACACAACTCAGGATTGAATCACCTTTGAACAGAAATGTCTACTTGGGGCCAGGAGTTTAGAACTGAGAAGTGAGTTTGGGAATTTCTTGGAATTTTTGCTACTCTTGACTTGCCATTCACTTTGTAGCTAAAGCCACTAAACATGGAGAACTAAGGTTTGGGTTCTGTGTGCTGAGATGGCTGAGGTTGCCGAAGCAACTTCCAATCTGGACATTTGTTTTTCTTTTAATTGTCATAGAGGATGTTAAAAGATTTTAACACGTTTTTCTTCAGATTTTGAGTTGTGACATCGATTAACCACCTAAGTTGTAGAGCCAGTTCCAGTTTTGTTAAATTGTTCTACTGAGGGAAAAAAGAAAATTTTTTGTTGGATATGGGCTTTAATGACTAAAACAAAGCCTACCACCAAAAACTCTATTTATGTTCCTAAAATCAATTATTTCTGACCAACCTTTGCTGCTTGGTTTACATCTACTGTGGTCAGAATTATTTGTCACTAGACTAGACCAGCCACATCTTGTTAGCATTCAGGTCGTGTCTCCTCCTGCCTCCTGTAGTACCTCTACCTCTATCAATTCTTTTTTTTTTTCCTTTTTAAATTCATGGTACCTGAAATAATATAAAACTGTGTCATAGTTGAGGTTTTTATTCACTATTTTCCCAATAGGGCTTTTATTACCAGCGTGACACTGAGTTTGGGTGCCTTGGACTGTGTTTGGCATTGCTGGTTGTGTTTCAGAGCATAAAGTTTTCTCTGTTAGAGAACTGGGGAGATGGAGAGAGACATCCTCTTTGTGTGGTTTCCTCCACCACCTTACAACATACAGCATATGAGAAGAAGCCCAGGGAGTGATCCATCTGCAGAACAGAACTAGGTCTGTGTTACACTTGGAGTACTCTATCGTTTTTCATCTGAAGATACTGAGGAGTTTAGCAGAAAATTGGTTTTTCTAACAAACTACCGCCTCCACCTTGAATAATGGGCAGAACTTAAGTGCTGTTTATTTTGCAGATGTATAAAACAGTTTTTTCCTTCCTCACTGAAATGTGTCTGATTCTGGGGTGGGTTGTGGGAATTTTTCCTTTCCCTGGTATACAATAGGTTAAGGCAGGAACCACAGACTACTATTTACATTCACTGGAAGGGATGACCTGGCCAAGTGACAATTCGGGCACAAATTTCTGTTTCTGGAAAGCACCATTACCATTTGGAAAATTTTGTTGGTTAAATCCCACAGGATGTACAGATAAACATCACATCCTGATATCAGTAGAAATTATCCCCAGTATCAGCAGTAAGAGTAATTGCTGATGGAGAGAATCACCTCACCTAAATTTAGTTATCTGCAAGTCGGGCATCTAATCTAAGCTAACCACCTAGGCTCCCTCTGTAATGAACAGACAGAAATAGGCACAGGGAGACTCGTTTTATCCCAAGATAAATGTCCCGAGATATGTAGACTGAATCACCTTCCAGAGGTGCCTATCTCTCTTTATTGACTACAGAAGGAACATAGATAATTAGCCATGACTAGACACCTAATTTTTAGATACCTAGACACCTAAACTTTAGCAAGATGAATCAGAGCCGAGTGATTACTGCAAGGTAAACTTCCTCCTACCCATTCATCAGGGAGAGAATGTCTGACGCCTGAAATATAAAGCTTGGATCATTTCCAAAGTCATTTTTTTTCTTTTTGTTTAGAATTTTTTATTCTTCTGCATACTGCTTTATCTTGTATTGCCTCATCTTGAAGATATTCTGCTGGTGGTTTCACTTATGCAGTTTGTTAGTTTTGCAGTTAGACTGTGCACAAATTGCTATTTTTATTGAAAGACTTGAAACACTGTGCTTTCAGAAAGGGAAAGGATAACGTGATAAATACATATTTTAAAACAGTATAATAGCATCATCTGTATTTTATTTCCTTTTCTTCTAAATCCAATGTAATTTTATGTACAGCTTCTATTCCTACAGGATTTTAAAAATTACATCTTTTTAAGAAGATCTGTGCCTACCAATAAATCCAGCTTCGTTTTATTGCAGTGCTTGATATAATTTGTATAACTTACAGCTTAATAAAAGATAGGGGAGCAAACTTCAAGCCACATCATCTGTTTTCCCCCCCAGTAGAGATATAAAATTATATTTGTTCTGGTTCTTTTTATGTGGTTCATCAGATTAGGAAATTTTATTAGACCTCCTACTCCAGGCTTGTAACAATGCGATCCTTCCTATGCCAGTAAGTGAAGCCTAGAGAAGTTCTGATGCGCTTATAAGCAATGTGAAAAATATAGTCGGGAAAGGCATCTTCATTTATTTAAGTACATACTTAGTACAAGATTAAATTTATTTGCTTACATGCTGTCCTTAATATGGATAGGCTCAAAGGCATTTCCATGCATTTTGTTGGATGGGAAGCACATTCTCAGATATGCAATGAATTTTCATTATTGTTTATATGACGTTAAGAATATTAACATTAGATTTGATAATACACATATATGGAAATAGAGCATGTTAAGTAAAGTTCATAGGGTGCGATGTAGGGGCAAAAGAGTTGAACAATGAGTGAATAAAAAATCATACCTTTGGGTTGAAATTTCCATATAAAATTTTACTCACATTTCAAATGGGAACAACACATAGTTGTTACTCTGGATTGTGGCATATTTTATCTTATTCTTGTCTGTAATCAGCAAAATGGATATTTAGGCAGAACCACGTATGTTTTTCAGAATTAAAATTTCTCTAAGATTCACTTGGAGGCATAGAAAGCCATGTTCTCTCACAGGTGTAGACTAATTTTTCCATGTCTTGTGAAAAGCAGTGATTTTTTTCCTGAGGAAATACAGAATGAATGAAGAAAATCAACCAGTCAGGTAGGGCTTGCACTGTGTGAGTTGACTGCTCAACCAGAGGTGGTAAGAAGTACAAATTTTTTCAATAGCAAATAACCTCAAGATCATTTAACACCTTGGTGTGCTTGCAAATACAGACATTGAGATCCTTGGGCCAGGTCACAAACCAAGGGAAACATCAATGGAATTTGAAATTATCACAGACCTTGGGGAGTTAGTTTCTGTTTTGCCAGCTTTGGGCAAAACAGTGAAAACAAACCATGAAATTACTATGATAAAACAAGCTGAACTTTCTTCAGCGGACAGGTGGGTATTATTTTCTGTTTCTGAAAGGCCTGAAACCTTTTCTTTCACAGGGAAAAAACAACAACAACAACAA
>VZRU01014682.1:152581-179757 GCA_013398155.1 Pedionomus torquatus | reverse complement strand
AAAAAAAAAAAAAAAAAAAAAAAAAAAAAAAAAAAAAAAAAAAAAAAAGATAAAAACAACTGTGGTTTTGTGGTTAAGGCACTGAATTTAGGCAGCATTGGATTCTGTTCACGGCTTTACTTTGGTGTGAGGCTGGGAAAGTCGCTTTTCAGTCCTACAGCAATACTTAGGTGCATGCCTGGAGCTAAGCAAACCGAAGATCCCATAATCCCATAGGTCATCCCAGTTAGTGAACTTAATTGAGAGTATCTACATCTGCGGGATGAAGACATTAATTTCTCTCTGTCTCCCTTCCAAAGCTGTACATTTAAGTAAAGAATACTTCCTTTTTTTCTGTCTCTATTTGCGCTGTATATTTGAATAAAGCCAGTGAAACAGCCCTTTGATTCTGCTCGGCTTAATTTGAAACATGGTCTTCAGAATTGAGGAAAAAGGCTTAAAGAATAGGTAAGACAGGTGAGTATCTAGAGGAAGGAAAAAAGGGGAAAAAGAAGGCGTATCTAGAGAAAAGATAGCAAAACTGGGGCTTACTTAAGGTTCAGAAGGGAAGAAATATGATATAAGTCATCTGCTATGAAAAAGGAAATCTGTTCCTCCATGCACTTGTCAACAGGACAGGGCAAGGAAGCATGGGTTACACAGCATGACCCTCCCAACATCCCCTCTGGCCTTATTTTCTGTGATTTCTAGTACTGCAAATTTTGTTTGTTTTGTTTTGTTTTGTACAGGATGCCGTCACAGCGGGTCCTGAGCATCACACTCACCTCCGATATGGAGATAATATGGAAAAACTGGGCATAAACAAGCATTTTTGTGTTGTGGTTGCTTTTGGGCAGACTTTATAAGAAGCTATCCATCAAAGAGTAAGAATGCTTACAAGTTTTGAGTTGAGAAAGTGCAGTGGCAAGCTTTTGGGGGGATTTCACAATACCGATTTCTTGGTTTGAATCAAAATATATTTACAAGAGCATCTGCTGGTGTGAGTCCCTTAAATATGGCATATACTCCGTGTTGCTGCTTCATCATCATGTATAATTGGCAATAAACCTATTTAGAATTCAAGATGCATAAAACTGAAAGTCTTTGAAGGGAATAGCTGCTGAGATTATATTTATTGTGCTTTCCCACAATATTTTTCTATGCATAATGTGATAAACCTCCAAGGTGGTTGTAGGCAAAGCTAAAATATTCACAAGTATGCAGCTATTATGAATTTAGACAGGTTGTAAGACATTTTGATATCAAACTCTTAATGAATGGCAGTAAACATATTCTACATTACTTTATTAAAATGCCTATTAAAACATACACATCCACAGAATGATCACTGGATGTGTTTACTTGCTAGTAAAAAAACCATGAAGAAAACAGCATGAAAATAAATTTTCTTTTCCTGCATTACTATGATAAGAATTAAGGCATGCATTTAAAGTTCATATTATTTTCAGTGTGTTCACAGCACATCCAGATAATCAGATATTCAAAGGAGGATCCCTAGTCAATTCCAGTATGCCATGACTCACGGTAAATCAAGTTGTATAAATGATAATTCCGTATACCATGACGGTTTTTGAGATTCCAGAAAACCTGCTCCGCTCCAAAACAATAAACACAAGGAACAAAAAATATCAAACAAATACCTCCTGGTTAATTTAATGCATTACAAATCAAATTTCTCCATTTTTTTTTCTATTTTTCTAAATTTTTATTAGCAAAAAATTAAAACAAAAATATCATGTTGACTCAGAAAAACAGAGAATTTTTTATTTTCAACATTTCAGAGTGCATATTGACAATTTGAGGGGGGAAAGAATCAAATTGTGAGTTAAAAACATATGGAAATTTATCCTCTCCATGTACAAGCTTTATTTTCTTCATAAAGTCCTGATCAGTGCTAGTGACAGACACAAAGCCAGAAGTCTCCTGTGACATCTGATAGCAGTTACATGGTTCCATACCATGTTTTTGATCTAGAGATATTGCAGATCTTAAGGGGGCTGAACATGCTACACTTTCTGTAGGCAGTGGCTAGCAACTGTCCTCCTAACGGAAATATCTCTGCGTGCTGCCTCTGCGGGAGGCATCTATGGCTCACTGTGAACCAAGTGTCTACCAGACCAGCAGAAAGAAAAGAGCTATTGTGCCATAAATCCACCCAAAACATCACTCTAAGGTGAAGTGTGTGCTGGACCAGCACATGGTGCCCCTTGTGACTGCAGAGCTGAGAAGGGAAATCATCAGGGTGCAGTTAATACCTCCCATATGATAGACTGAAAAAATGTTAGTGCCTGAAGCGTTTTGCCTGCTAATAGAAAAACAGATATGATCTTCAAATGTTGGTGTCTTGTCCTGAAAATACGGGTGACATCTGGTTGGGAAAGGCTTTGTGTGCCCACAAGCACAGTGAGCTGCTGTACGTCCCGCCATGGGATCCCTCCTCTGCACAAGGAATAAAATCTTGGCCCCACAATAACCAGTGTTCCTTCTCCCTTCCTCTTTGACAAAGCAATTCTCTTGTTCTTGATACTCATATGTTGCAGTCCCAGAGAGAAGCTCAATTGTTTTGATGGGTAAATAAGAGTCCCAAGAGGCTGAATTAACACAAAGTGGGTAGCTGGGTTGGTGTCCTTGCTTTTTCCCTTCACCAGTGACTCCATGCAAACGACCGATACTGCTCTCAGAGAACAGTACTTTACATCCTGATAGAGTCTACTATTTTACTTTGCCGTGATTACACAATAGCACATTCCTACCTGCCGGTTGGAAGTATTTTCTCATTCAGAAATGAATTTTTGGATAATGTACAACAGCAACATACCCTACAAACCTCCTCTTTATTCAGCACTGCAGTTGCTATAAGAACTGTTTATACAAATAAGTAACATACCCCACAGTGTAATATCTTTCACTTGCCTAATGTACTTTTTGACATATGATGAGAAACTGCAAGCCCTAATCCCCAAGCCTAGGTTAAAATGACTGAGCCATCCAAATGAAAGACCATCATTGTTCTTGCTGGAAAGACACACACTTATTTTCACGTCTGGCAATAATATTGTTTTAAAGCAAACTGTGAAGAAATTATGCAAGCTGAGTCAAAAGCTGGAATATGCATTTAAACATCTTATTAATAGGCTTGGAAGAGCATGCATATTAAAAAAATTTGCTTTACAAGGAACCGTTTTCCCCAAGAAAGTCTACTCAACATGTCTTTATTTACTGTCTGAGCTGAAATACACCATTACAGCCCTTTTGATATCACCGATAATTGCATTGTGGGATGCCAGATGAACAAAGACCAGAGAAAGAATAGAGAAAGGAAGGGAAATAAAGAAGTGACGGTGTTGTGTCACTGTGTCTGACACACTGGGAATTCAGCAGACCAGCTTCCCTGCCATGAGGGGTGTTTGTATTCTCATTGCATGAGAAACAAAGATATTATCAGGGAGGATTCGGAAGAAAATTACGTGACAATATGATTCCAGAGTGTTTCCCCCCAAGCACAGACACAGAGGAAACGAGGAGAGGCTGAAGGAGATGTCCTAGCACCTCGCAGTACTGGTACAACCACAGCAACCACTTTTAAGGATTTCCCAGGGCAGCTCAAATCCTCCCTTTATATTCTTTTAGAACCACCACAAAGGCAGTTGTATCCTAGTGAATTTACATTAAAGCAGAAAAGTTCTTTATCCCCCAGGAATGGTGAAAAAAAGCAAACTCTTCCCAGTGTCCACATCGGTTACATATTTCCCCTCTTTTTTCTGCCCTTCCCCTTCCCCCCTGCCTCCAGCCCTGCTGCTCAAAGGAGAAAGTAACAGAGATATTTGAGCTTATAAAGGGTTTTGGATGAGTGAACCTGGAGTGAGTAAAGCTCTTAGAAAAGAATTTAAAGGATCGCAGTGGCATGCAGTCGTGTTATATAAACATATTCTGAATGGTACCATCATACGCCCAGCCCTGGCGCCACAATTGCATTAAGTGAAATTTTATACAGAAATTGTGAAAGTGCACCGGGGTTGGTTGATTATCTGCTCCTTCTGTTCCCTTTCAGACATGAAGCAAGAAGCCAAGGTGCTGGAGAAAAATGTGGACAGTGCCAAGAGGTTCCTGACCTAATCTAAGCAAAAGGTTTTCTTTCTCTTCTTTTTTTCTTTTTTCTTTTTTTTTTTTTTTTTTTTTTTTCTTTCCCTCTCTGTTTTGGTTTNTCTGGTTTGGTTTCCTCCACAGAGTTCAAAGCTGTCACTCCCATCAGAAATGAACACCTGGAATTGACTGTCACTGGGATTTTAAATTTTCAAACACCAAAGGAAAGAGAGGGAAGAAGTTGGAATAAGGCCATGGAGTAAAAGCTATATGGTAACTTCCTGAAATGTCTAATGAATATTTTCCCTGTGTACCTTGACAGTTTTGAAGTATGTGTGGAGGGGGGAAAGTTACAATACCATTCAGGAATTGTTTATTCTTGGCAAAATAAATTCATTAAAATGAGGTTCTAATTAAAGTGAAAGGGTCTGTCTCACTTGAAATATTAATTTAGGTCTTGAATTTTACAATCTGCCTGCGAGGGTCTCCCTGCAAGATCAGGGCTCTGTTTGTTAAGTAGTAAAGCATTGTTGCAAGTAAAGCCAACTTTTTTGCTTTTAATGTTGTCTGATCTCTTTCCCTGAGCTAGCCCAGGTCTGTTGACCTTCAGGGCAAACTGCGAAGCCTCACTATTACTTGCACTGAGGATGAGTGTGTGGCTTCTGTTTGAAGAGGGAAGGCAGCTCCAAAAAATCTGTTGCGTGGGTGGGGTATGGAGTGAATTTGCTCAGAGGTTATCTTTCCTAGTGGTGCTCTTACTTATCCCTGGCTACCACCCGTAGGCTGTCCCCCAACTATCCTGTATGACTGAAGCATTGCCCTAGCAGTTACAGAAGGCTTATCACTATCCAGGCACGTATCAGCTGGACTGAAACACCTCAAATAAATATTTTTTCTATAATAATTTCTATGACTTCCCCCCACTAAAAAAAAAAATAATTAAAAAGTCATTTAAATTTGTCATTGAATAAAATTCCCAATCCTTGAGATACAGGTGATTCTGAAATTAAACCCCTTGCCTCACTTTCTACACAACACACACACACATGTATACACACAAAAACAAAAATGAAAATATGCCTTCCCTTTTTTTTCCAAGAGCTCTAAGTATAAATATTAACCTAAGTGCAGAAAAATTCAATACTATAAAAGAATAAATCCCAAACAACAGAAGAACCCAACAGAGAACACCTATGTCAGGGTTAACATCAAGACACTTTCTCCAAAACCCTTAAACAGACAAAACCTGGGAAATCCCTTCAATGAAATCCCATATGAGGCATTAAAGATAAACAGGAGAAATTGGTTCTTCTTATTCATGAACCTAAAAACTCCACCAGTCATGTCAAATAACGCCTGTTTTACTACAACATGAGTCCATGCATTGTGAAAATTCCATGCAAATCCTGTTACTTTACAGGCTATACTGTCACTAAACTAACGAGCAGAGAAGCTCTTATTTTTTTCATTGGACAACCCTGGGTGGTGCAGTGTATTTCCGATCTCTGGAGGATACTCTGCTGTTTGTAGCCTCACCAAGCAATATCTGCTGCTGGCAGTGCAGCGCTGCAGCTCCAGTGGGAAGGGAGAAGTTATCAGATTGAGCCAGTTTTCGTTTTGTCTACTCTAGTTGTTAAACAATTAAATTCTTTAACATCACTACCGGTTCTATTTGCCTACTGACCTAAGAAACTCAGATATGGATTTTAACTAACTTTAACTCAGTCTGTAAGGAGATGCTGGGGCACAGTCTCCAGTAGCAGGGGCTGGCACACAGTAAAAGCTGGTATGAAATAAGAATTAATGAAATTCATGAAATGAGAATATCTTATCCAGAAGGTCATTGGGTTAAAACATATCCACAGCAACAAGGAGTTGCTAATACTGTCCTACTCTCTTCCAGTTGTGTCCCTTTAGAGCTTGAGTGTCCCCAGTGTCATTTTAGGAGTGGGAATGCCATGGGATATCAGAGTACACAACCTGAACAGGCAGCAAATAACGCCACCTCAGACCTCTCTCTCTGCATTTTCACACCTCCACAGCTCCTCTGCTCCACAGCTTCCCCCTCCTAGTTTCTACCATGCCATACTCACTGTCAGCCAGGGAAAATGTGCAGGCTGACTTAGGACTGCAGGGAATGATATTCACTATAGTTCTGTCTCTACCTAGTAGGTACTTTGTCCTGATTAAAGGCACCTTGGGTTTTTTCAGCTTTTTGCCCTTTTGTTTGTGGTTTGTTTTTTTTTTTTTTTTCCCAACTGGATGAAACACCTTTACAACAAGGTGTGGAGACCATGCTTCTGCTTGCCCAAGGGTGTGAAGCCTGACTAGCATGGCTTCCCCTTTTGGGTGGGAGAGGACCAAAGAGGGAATGGAAATAAGACAGGACATTCCCAGGAATGGATGGAGAATGGAAGAATGCTGAAGGACGCTAACTACCTAGATACTGCATTACTGCCATCATGAACAGGAAGAAGATGCCCCTTAATTTAGAAACAATTCAGTGTGTCATGCATGATCTAGAAACACCCTCAGGACTGAGGCTTTCAAGGAAGAGCAGCCTGAAGGGTAGGTTTCAGTTCAAGCTTAGAACATACACAGGTAATTTCACTAGAAGATGTCTATGCTTTTAAGAGATATGTAGGGCTCAGCTGCTCCCACATTGACATTTACTGCATTTGAGAAGCCTTAGAGCACTGGGACATAACCTGAGAGTCCTGAGTATGCCTTCTGTCCTGCTCAGGATGACTCATTCCTTATGGTACTGGCTTGCTAGATGTGAGAGGGAGATGGAAGACAAGATCCTTTTCTATAGTAATTGCTGGAGAGCAGGTAGGATGCCTTGAGGTAACTCCAAGCGGTACTCGACACTTCTTGTGGACAACTGAGTCATTCCCTTAGTATGGTCAGGGGAGCCTAGAGGTAGTCACTTGTGCCTAAAATAGACACCAAAATTTGGTTAATTGAATTGCTCTACAACCTCCATTCCATTATTCAGTTACTAACACCTACATCCTCAGTGTCCAGTTATCTTCATCAGAACACTTAAAAGGATTTGTCTCCATTCCAGACTGAATCCCACTCCTATATTTCAGTTGAGCTTAGTTATGGTTTGATCCCTACAAGCCTGTATCAAGAGCATGGTGCACACCACTACACTGTTTGAAGGCCACTGGTTAGGCCTGGGGCCAGCTAGCATTTTCCTCAACAATTACCAGTCTCAGTCTGGGATTTAGAACAGACCAGAGACTGGTCCCAACAAGCAATGTAGATGCAACAAGCCTTTTTGAAAGGGTGAGGTTCATATAACATCCATGTGATCTGTGCCATGTTCATCAGCCCCTCTGCCAAAGAAAGACCCTGTAACGCAAACTCCTATAGCCCTGACCTATGCATAACGTGGTTGAAGGTCAGCTAAGTGGGATTTACTGGGATTACAATTTTGGATTTAGGTTCCGAAATCCCACATTATTTATTTTCAACCCTTAGTCTCTAACTAAGAGTTTGGGACTCTAACTATTTCCCTAATGGGAAAATAAATCAGGTTTTGATAGTCTGAGAATGAAATTACATGTCTAACAGAAAGTAGTTGCCTAATTTCTTTCAGGGAACATCACTTGAAAATTCCATTATGTCATTTAAAATTTCTGTGAATGTCTGCTGTCTAGAGTCCCTGCTAATAAGGGTGCTGGGTGCAGTAGAGACCCCAGAGCCCACTGGAGCTGGCAGGGCTTCTAAGGTCAGATAAGATATTGTTTATGTGTAGGTTTGTATTTGGGCCTGATACCCCCCAAACATCTGGTCGGAAATTAAAATCCCCCCTGAGCCTGCAGAGGGGGTCATTCCAGCTCCAAGTGGATTTCCAGGGAAAGTTATCACTGTATCCTCCTCCTCTTGGCATCCCACATGCAGGCACTGAGCATGAGACAGGAAAAAGCAAAGTCCCTCTCCTGAGCCTAGCTAAGCTCACCTGCTCGGCCTCCATAAAATATGTATTCCCTTATCTATATTTCCCTTCTGAGAATGTTTATGTTTATTTCCCTTATATAAAACATCCCCACTCAGTCCATACTTGCATTCCATCCCCATCGGTGTGGATCTTTCCTTCTATTACAGTGCAGGTATTTGGCAAAACAAGATAACAGCAGGGAGCTTTGTTACAACCCAAAGACTAAAACTGAAAAGACTGTAAGTGGGAGTGTTTTTCTGATGGAAAGTGAGGCACCAGCTGCTTCTCGAGGGTAAAACCTTTCCCTGAACCATTGCCTCTGTGCTTGTATTATGTAGGTCTTCTCCTTATATCTCTTTTAATTTTCATTTACATCAAGATTGTTTTCTTAGAGGCGTCTCACATAGCGAAGAGGAAGGAAAGCATGAATAGACTATTGACTGTTCTGGCTTCATATATAATACATATGGCATTCTTATCTGTGGAAAATATTATCTTTATAGCAGAATATACTTAAGAGGCCAGAGCACACCGTTTGTTTTGGCAGGGGAGAGGATTCAGGATGACTGGCCACATCTAGCAGTATCGCAAAAGTCAAGATGATCGGGTTGTGTTTTACCCTCTTCCTGCGTTCCCCTAGGAAGCCACGGGGCTCTTCTGTGCTTACGTATGTTAAATATCTACCTCCAGAGCTGCAGTGGAATATTTCTGCACTCATTCATAGCAGCCTGTTTTCCTCCGAACAAGCCCATTTTAATGCCTCTCTTCTAGTTTCACAGCAGAAAAGACAGAGGGAGCATTTACAAGTCTTGTGCTGCAGCCATTTTATCTCAAGGTCTTTGCTCCTTCTTCCAGCTTTCCTATCAACACATTAACCTCTCACGGCTGCCTTTAACATCTTGTGGCTGCCTCTGTCCCTCTCTTGCTGGCTCCAGAGCTGGGCTTCATTCAGAAGCAAAGGAGAACAGTAGAGAAGGTGCTATGCTTACCTTCTAAAGGGGTTATTCCTTCTGCCAGCAAGAAGAGGTGAGACAGTCCCATGGTACAAGGTTAAGGGGGAGAGACTGGGGTAATCCCCCATCCCCAGACTTGCTTGGCTCCCAGGACAGGGCAATGCTTCACTGCTTAAATTCTGTCAAAACCTTTGAAATCATCAGATGAGAGATAAGGCGATAGCACTGTTCTAGGTTTGCGTGAGTACAAAGAAGTAGGAGTCTCTTCACAGAAGCTGAGTAGATTTGTTGATATTTTTTTCTATTTAATGTATATTTCTGCACTCCATGGGGTCAAAAATGTTTTAATAGTCTGCTTAGAGATAGATGCTGAGCCAAACATCTCAGAAGAATACTCCTCAACACCATTGCTATTTATGTTATACATCTAAATACACATGAACAAAGGAAGGTAGATGTGAGAGGAGTAAAAATCTACTCCTTCCTGCTTTCCTTTTCTCAAACATTGCCATAAGAGTACAAAATGAGACAAAAGGGAAGAGAAACTTTCAGAGGTCCAACTGAGACTGGCGTCACACCGTGAAAGTTCCTGAATGCCAAAGTAATCCCTAACTGCATTTACAGCCTAAAACAGCAGCACCATCGAGCAGAAAGGGAACCAAGGCAGACATTTGCAGTATTGCACATTGTGTGGTCTCTTGAAGGGTGCGTCAGTCATAACCAAAATTGAATTTGAGTAGCCTGGACCTCTGTTCAAACACCTCAAGCATGGGACCATGGCTGCTGACAAAAAAACCTGTTTGGCTGATAGAAGAAAATTATTACTCCTCATTTCTCTTATGTGTTGAAATACAACCCATCAGATCAAACCAGTACGGTTATTGACGCTAAGTTGTTCAGATTCCCAGAAGATACAAACCTTCAATAAAAAGTACTGGCATAGCTACATATAGATGAAGGGTAAATTTGCCGTAACTACTCACCTGATATGCAGGATATGCAATTTAGCAGGTTTGTGTACATCTTCTGTAGCTTGATGATCTTCACTGGGGTGCTCACTTTGAAATGCTTGAACAGAGACACAGGTATCCTATATTATATCCTGCACAACGGGAACTTTGGTACTGGCAAAGGAAGGAGAGAGGAAACACATGGCAGGAGCTGTTCGAGCTCCTTCTTCAAGAGTTTCACATGCCATTTTGCACAACGTGGCGTATTCCAAGGACAAAAGCAAAAAGCTCTTCAGAAGTTTCTTCATGAGCTGGAGATAAAAGTAATCCCTGCTAGGGATGGTTTAGCAGTATGCATATATGGGGGAGGAATTTCAGAGGAAGGGAAATACCCCTCCATCCCATCCTGAGTTTTCAATACTACTTTGTAGTTCTGCCCACTTTTGAAGTAGCTTAAAAGAAATGGAAGTAGTTGGAATGTTTTTACACAAGAAATACTTCCTTTTGTATAATTAAAATTATTGTGGTTGGCTTCTAGAGTGAGAAGCTCATAAATTTGTTTCCAGTAGCAATCAGTATAGTTAATACCCATCCTATCAAACCAAGCTAACTCATGTTCATTTTGGGCCTCATCCAGAGCTCATTGATGTCAGCGGAAAGAAACTATTGACTTAAATGGGCTTTGGAGTAGACCCTACAAGCTGAAAAGAATAGATAACCTGGTTACTTCTGCAACAACGAAAAAGGACATCCAGTAAAATAAAAAGTGGGAAGTCAAAATAAAATAATAATTTATAAAAAAAAAAAAAAAAAAAAAAAAAAAACAACACAAAAACCACCAGACAAAAGGACACCATGACAAAGGGACAAGTTGTTTTGTACAACCCAGAACTGTGACAGAGAGAGAGAGGGAACTTCATGCTTCAGAGGGTGACAACATCAACTGTTAGAAATCAGGAGGAGGTATAACAAGAGGAAGACTATTCACCTTTCATATCTGATACTGTAGTATTCACGTAGCTTTCTCTGAATTAATACTTGACCAGTGATGCAGAAAAAATATTACGTGAGATCACCTTAGGTTTTATGTGTTCTAGCCACACCAGTTATATCAGGCGTTGAAACTGTCTAGATAAAAATAATGCTCAATAAAAGTATGAATCAACGATCCTGAAAGACACACAAACTTAGGGAAGGTTTATAAAGAATCCAGCATGTTAAGTGGTGGTTCTGGCCAAACGAGATGTATTATCGAAATCTACAAGGACCTCTGAAATGAGTTCAGTACTCAGAAGGTTTCCCATGGGAACAGGCATCTGCAATGCAAATTCTATAGGCAGGCCCTGCAGCATGATTGCCAGATCTAAACATTAGAATCATAAATAAGTCTCGTTTTCACCCCTTCTTACAAATAATTAAAATATAAGAAATAAAAAATTGGAAGTCTTTTTTTTTTAACTTGTTTCATGGTTTAAGGATTACAGTATCTCCGCCACTCTAAATTTTCCTCTTTTGAACTATCACTATAAGTTACTTTATTGTTTAAAACAAGGATGGAGTACTCCCCTACAGATCTCCATGTAGGTTCGCACTTGTCTTGCCTATATCCCATCTCCACATTCTTTCTTTGAGTTTTTTCCTCCAACTCATTATGCCCATATTTTCCATGACTTCCTGGAGGTGACCTTCTTCCCCACAGTGAAACCATTAGTAAAATGCCTGTTGAATTCCAGAAGGCCAAGTTTGTGTCAGTGACAATTTGATTCGCTTTCTACTTTGTCATTTCTTACATACTGAAACAATTCTGTGGAGGTATCTGCTTTAAAAATTTGACCAGCACTAATAATCATGAATTTTCTGTGGTCAGGATGCTGCAGCTCCCCTGTGCAGTTCCCCTACCCAAAATCAAACACTATTCTTGGTTAGATGTCACCGTCTCATTCCCATCACTGTTATGCATGCAGTTATATTGCATTATATTGTACACATGACATTGGACATTAATTCTTACATGTCATGCAGCTTTGTTGTGGTTTTTTCACATTTTTAGGCTGCAAGTCCAGCCAAGGTCATGCTTTATGTGCTGGGTTTGCATTCTAAAAATTTTAAATTGAGGTAAAGAACCATATCATTTAAATAACAGTTCTGGTAACCCAAAAGATCAGCCCACATCTCCCAGGCCAAGGAGCTGATGTAAAAGTTTAGTCTTTCAAAATCTTTTGTCAAGTCTGCAGAATGCCTGTTAGGTGATCTGATAAGTCACTTGACTTTTCCATACTTTGACATCTCCAATTCTGAAGTGAGGTAACACTCTTGTCTTTTTGCAGGCAAAATGAAATGAAATCTTCTATTGACAGATTATTCTGGGGACTTGTGCCAATGCTAAGCTTTACTAAAGTATCCGATAGACATATGTCTAGAGGAGAAAAAATGCAGAGATATGAAAATAAGAGAAGACTATAAAGGTTCTAACCTCAACTGACCATTGTAAATACATGGTTTCCTTGGTGTGAAATTAAATCTTTAACTTGAGCTTTAACTGATCCAGGTCAAAGGATGAGAGTGTGGGAAGGAAGATTACAGTTTTTGCTACTGTAAGCATTTTTAAGGTAACAGCTCCTAATTTGTACATGTATAACTAAGTACATGTACTAAAAGTAACTCCCCTTTCTACTAAAAATGTAAAGGGTAATGGTTGCTTTAATGGTACCAGGAATGTGTATGCAAACAGCAAGATTTCTGCTTATAAGAATTAAAAAACCAAACTACTCAAAGCAACAACCCTTCCGCTTTAAAACAAAGAAACAAGAACAAAATAAAGTTCTAGACCCTGGCCCATACTGGCCACCCTTAAATTCCAACCTACTCCAGAAATAGTTGAAATAACTGAAGAAGGCAAATTACAACTACTTGGAAAATCAAATAGCTGCTTTTGTCATCACATTCTGGATTTTTTTAAAAAAATAAATTATGATTATTTATATATTATTTATGATGAATTTTATATATATATATAATATAATATATATTATATTAATATATTATTATATATTATCTTATTTATGATGATTTATATATTATTTATACAGGCACAGTACTGTGTCTGTATAGATGTAAATGGAGCAGCAATATTCATAAATATTACCATGAGGGAAGTTTTCCTGTTCATTTGCATATGGGAGAAGGTCTTTCATTCCTGTGTTTGAAAGGGAGGGAAGAAGCCTCATCTGCACGCAGACTTACAGGAAACTAAAAGAAAAGTGAATGTGTGTTCAAGTACTTTGAGAACAGTATTGGATTTGTTCCAAAAATCCAGCACCATTACTGCAGCTGATATGACTCCCTAAAACTGTCAAAATTAATCCATCAACTAGAAAAAGAGTCCGTAAAAGTCTATCGGGGCTCTTGAAATATTCACTTCTGAGCCAAAGAGTATCCTGTACAGTCAGGAACAAGCAAAGGACTTGTGGGTAAACAAGCAAAAGAACTTGTACTATTCTTCCATTGTAAGAAAAAAAATTAGCTTGGAGGAGTTGTATTTTTGCAGTTAAAGTCTTCACAAGAAAAAAGAATTAACAATAAAACAAAAACACTAAATGAAAAAAAAATATATAGGTTTTTTTTTTCAATCTGTGAACCAGACAAAAAATCAAAATAAACATTCTTCAACCAAAACAAACAGGAATATTTAATTCTGACCACTGATATCAACTCCATATTTTGCCAGCATCTGTTACCAGAAAGGAGTATTTGCTAATATTACCAGGTAGTTTAGAAGGAAAACAGATTTTTGATTATAGAGTGATCTGGCACTGAAGATATGTGGTATACTTCCTGTACTTGCCATAAAATCAGTTTCTATATGTTAATAAGACACTAATTCTTTTGCTACTTCAGTATGTATTTGCAAAAATGCACAGGGTTTTTCCAGAGAGGTTTTGACATGATAAAAAAATGACAACCTAGCTGATTCTTAACAATTTACCAAAAAGGCTGAAATACATTTTTCAATGTGTAGTGAAGCTGCTCCAGCAGATAATACACTCTTGAGCCATCCTTGCATTGTCTTAGGTTGTGCCTTTGTGATCTCTGATTATATTTACATAGAAGATCAAGTTGAGTTCTCCTACCTTTAATTGGATAAAAGGGTAGTTATTTAGGAAATATTCCTCCAAGCAAATATCAAAGCCTACAGTCAGTGCCTGCACCTGAGCTATTTTCCATGACTGAATCTCATTCAGATATCTTACTCTGAAATAGATGTCTCAAATAGGTGGGATGAGTCATGCCTAAAATACACATGCTCTCTGTGGACTGCAAAGGGAATTGAGAGGGTTTAGTTCAGCTGCAGTCTTCTCACTGAGATTATTTGGATTCCAGTTTACATGAATCACCTGGTCTACCTCCACTATAAATAGAGAAAAGATGTGGGACATTGGGAAGACCATTTATTTTATCCTAAAACAGGCAGCATCAATTGTCTTCTGAAGCTGCATACCTGTCTTCATAGACTAGAGAGTGAGCTTTGATGCCTTACCTCTAGACTCTAAAGTGAGAGAAGATAAATCCCACCCACAATATATAAAGCAAGAAGTCTGTGACCCCAGAGTAGATTTCTTTGCTTTTACAGCAATGCAAATAATAAAAGTAATATAAACTCACTGACACAACTCAAAATAGTTCGAAAGCTATTAAACCTTTCAGGCAAAATACCTCCTTCCAGCTTTTGTTGACATTAATGTTTTTCTGTACCCGACCAGAGGAGAAACTTTTGGACGGGATTTGCCAACCAGCATCCAGACAACCCAGAGACCAGTCATTCACATCCTATCTTGTAATCAGTATTTATGAATCTGCTGTTCAAAACACACATTTCTAGATTTCTCTCACAAAACTGCATCAGAGATACCAGCACATGTATTATTTCATGAACCTAACCTGAAGCTTGTTCTAAGGTTACTCAAAGGCATCCATCACTTATCAACAAAATCACTCAAAACCAAGATTATCACCAGATATAGTGACATTAACATCCGCATCTACCTCAACTCATATCACAACTCAAATGTCAGAACACCCAAAAAAACTCATCTCCACAGCCAACTCCCCCTCAATTCCAGTGCACAACTGACCACAAAAGTCTTCAAAATTACATCCCTGCCTCCCCTCAGAGGCGGTTCTTTAACTTAACCACTTTATTTGCAGAAATAAGGAAAAACATGTATGTCTGAGCAAACAGCAGCAAGATGAAAAGAAAACCCACTTTGCCATCCTCTCTGCTCAGTGAGTTGCATGAGAAAATAGGAAAAAGTCATTTTCTTCAGGACGTCAGGTGCCTACAGGTGGCAATGTAGCCCCTTCAGCCCTTCTACAGCCCAGCTGAAGCATACTGAGGGTTATGAGTGGGAGATGAATGCTGCCGCCAGTGAAAACATGCGAAGTAAATGGCCTCACAGAAACACTATCATAAAATGTCTTGCTTGACTGACAATGGAAGGAATCTAAGAAGGGTAGATTTCCTTAGACATCCTTTTGGGGGTTTGAACTCAATGATCTTCAAGGTGCCTTCCAACTCTAACCATTCTATGATTCTATGTCAATAGTAAAAAAACACAGTGAAATAAATAAGCCTGCTCCCTTCAGTAAATCACCTTCTCTTGTCCCTTCCTTGAACATTTCTGATTGTTTGTAGGTACATTCATGCATCCACGAAAGGAGGTTCAACCTTTCAGTTGAACACAGGAAAGACAAAAAAATTTCATTCCTTTTGTTAAGTTTGGTAAATAAGCTACTGAAAAACAAAGCAAGTTTGCCATCATGGGAGATAAGATAAAGCGATTAAAAAAAAAAAAATCCAAGAAAGAAGAACCTTTAAGTTTCAGAGGTGAGCCAGTGTTTTGAGAAGGCAGTTTCACACCATTTCCACAAGACCAATCATTATTCAAAATATTTTGCAACATATAGATACATAAAAGTACTGAGAACCTGACCCTGGAGCATTACAGACCATAACTGCTAGGATGGGACAAAGACCTTTTGTATATGTTCATGAAGAGATTCCTTCACGCTTTCAAGACTCCCAACTTGGATGCTTTAAATGTAAAAAAAAGAGTATTTAAAACCCTTTAAAAGAAGATGAAGGACACCCCTCACATGCTCTCCAAGCAGCGTAGGCTCTTGTCACACCGCTTGCCCAGGACAGTTCCTCTCTGTGAAACCATACACACATCATTTATGAAAATGTTCTCCTTGGAAACCTGCAGGCTAATTGATGGTGGACTGACTAATGGGGTGTATGCTGATATAGCCTTCTTTAGAAAATGACCTTACTTGAAAGGGAAAAAACAAAACAAAAAAAAAACAAAACAAAACAAAAAAAAAAGAAAGGAAAAAGCCTCCAAAACCTAAAAAGCAAAGTAATACCCCACAAGATTCATTGAACACCACCAGGATGTGATTTAGAGCCTAGTGATTACATACCCTGCCTGTGATGAGAAAGTAGCCTAGATGCTAGTGCATATTCTGAAGGTGATTTCTGGTTATTTCGTATGCAACAGTCATTAGACAATATGTAAAAAACAATCTCCAACACAGGGATCAACATGAAGGACTCTTCACATCAAAATGAAACCTCAATCATTAAAGAGCAATGTTTTCTTTTAGGCTTTCTTGCCAAGAGAACGGTGAATCCCTTTTTAGACACCTTTTAGGGTGGTGTACAGAGCACCTCAAGCTCTCCAATAATTTCTCAGGGAAATGGAAGCTTAGATTGTTCTTCAGCAGGAACTGAACATACATTTACTGTGCTCCTCAGAAGTGCTCTCACCACTGCACTACAGCGAAGGTAGACTGATCTGCTTAGTTAACGAAACGCAATATGGGTTGGATGGGGCTTTGAGCAACCTGGTGTGGTGGGAGGTGTCCCTGCCCATGGCAGGGGGGTTGGAACTCAATGATCTTTAAAGTCCCTTCCATCTCTAACCAGTCAATGATTATCTGATAGTATATTCCTCCAATCAAGACTGTATGCCAGGAAGTAAGTGAAGAAACTTGAGGTAAGGCATGTTTACCTGTATTCATCTCCTACTACATCAGCACTGGGAGTACTCCCCCTCCCTTATCTAGCAAGGGATGGTTTGGGGTCCTGGTTTGGATGGAGATGTCTCCTTACAGCATTAAATCAATCATCTTCAGCTTTAAAAATGGTAGAATTCAAGGCAAAATTTCAATTTTTCATGAAGTTTTCTTGACGGCAGCTGTCCAGTCCTTTATGTTTACCAGACCCTGTCCCATGGTAGCACTTCATACAGGGCGTATAGGATTTTTACATGACATAGATTAGTCATGTGGCTTAATGCAGTCCCAAGAAGTCCTCCGATATTTAAATACATGAGGAATACAGGCACTATATATATATAATTAATGGAACTAAGGCTGGGATCTGTATGAGACAGTAAAAGAAATTAGTTCCATTTCAATAGAGCTTGTCCTGGTTGCCATTTATGTTAATGCCGAGACTCTACAACACAACTGGAAATAGAAAAAGGCTGCTGGTTTGGAAACGGAGCAGCCTGAAGGCAATTTGTTTAAAACTTCTGCATGATTGTGAATTAATGCTGTAGAGGATGAAATGTACATGCACTTTTGGGACACATATGGGGAAGAAGCTGTTTCTAGCCAATGTAAAGCAGTAAGCTTTCTGGAAAATGACCTTCCGAAAGTTTTCACTGCTGCTGTGGACTGAGTTAAACTGATATGCAGTGGGAGAGGACATTGCATTTCTCTTGGAAAATGAGAAGCACATGGAAAATAAAATTGTCAGGGGTTTCTGCCTGGAACTGAAAATTGTTGAAGGTTGAAGTCTTTAATGTAGGGGGTTTATCAACAGAAGCAGAATCTGTGGTTTCTATCTGACTAGCAGTGAGGTCTGCAAAAGGTACTTCCTGCTGATGAAATTATATAGCTAGAGATTTCGGTCCAGATTTTGTACTCAGGAAGCCCTTGAAAAGTTGTTTGTCGCTGTCGAGCTGTGGGAATTAATAGATTTAAAATTAACTACTGACATATTTTTGAGGCAGCAAAGATTCTAGTGCAAGTGGAATAGAGAAGTGTCCCTCTGTGTCCTGGTGGGCTGGAGAACGGGCAGCGTTGTAAGCACCAGCCAACAAAACTGCATTTCACATAGGCTAGAAGGCGATCTATATTCCGAGATGGCAAAGCACTCTTTGTACCATCACATCCTCACCTCTAAAGTGGATAGGTCACAGAGGGCCAGTCACCATGACCAAGATCTTCCAATATCATTCCTGGTTTTCCATGTCCATTGTGAGGTGTCCCAAAAGCACCCAATTATCAGACTGTGAGGACTAAAATACAGAGTCATTCCATTTTTACAATGATTTAGCAGCCATATGAAGTAACAAAGGAGCCCAAAATCACACGTTTTGCTCAGAAACTAAAATACAGATCAATAATTCCCATTTTAAAATGGTTTAGCCCAAATTCACATATTTTGCTTGGAAATATGTAAATGTCTATGTTAAGGGATTTTTTTAGCTAAGGTGAAACAGGTTACTCATGCCCCATTTTGACTGCTGTATAAGAAAGGGTAAGATTTGAATACAATTCAAGGGCATGTAAATAGAACTAAGACAGAAGTGTTGAAATAAAGGATGACCTTGAAGAAATAGCTGTGGGCACAAAAACCACAATGAGCGTGTAATGTTGTCAGAATGATAGAACAACAAGAACATTGGCTGTGATCCTGCAGTCTGACAGAGACCTATATTTCCAGTACCCACCACCTTTATGGAGACGGGTACAAAAGTTTCACCTGCCAGCTTGCATCTTATCAGGGGCTCAGGACCAGCAATTAATATGAGAGGATGTGAAAGAGATGTTCTGGGGTGGGGAATAAAAACCCACAGAAAGCATGATTCCCATGAATCAAGAAACTGCTCCTTCATGGGTGGCATGAGAAACATTGATGAAACATTTTTGAAAATGTAATCCTAATGCTGGATGGAATTTTTCAGTTCCTAAAATAGTAGGTAGGAGTTTCTGCTTCCAGGAAATTGCTTTGCCTTTGTGAATAGAACAAATGTTTCTCCAACAAGCAGGTCTATGAAGAAGTAGAGTGCTCCTTTAGGGCATGTTTCTGTCCTGAGGAAATCAATAAGAGCTTTGCTATTAACTGTTTTGGGAGCAGGATATGGCCCATAATCTTATTAACAGATGCTTTGAGTCTGTGTAGACTGACTTTTCAAAGGCATACACAGATAAAAGACTTTTGCTTTCATGTCACACTTATCTTTCTTTGTTGTAGCGTAAAAGTCTGTAAAATGTTACCTTACTCCTAACTCATAATACAGCTGTTTTACTTATGCTCAAAATATTTCATCCTGCCAGGGCCATGATGTTGGATAATCTAATTATATAGTTAATTCCACACATGCACTGTGGCCTTTAGGGAAATGACAACTTGGGACTAGATGTTTTGCTTGCAACATGGTTCAGTGCTGACAGAGAAGTGGAGCAGCACCATCTCTCCTGAGTAGAAAGAGTATCAGTCTGATACTCATGCTGTTCTCTTGAGATTTAAGCAGTCCTGCTGGGAAGCAAATGAGATGATTTATCAGTTTGGGTTGAAGAGAGTGAGAGAGAGAAATCCTTGGTGGGGAGGTGGACAACCAGTCCTATACCAGTTTTCCTACATCGAAATAAGCTGCCTTTTGACTGCATTGCAACAGCCCTGAAACAGCCGATGTGATAGTGTAGACAACAGTCGAGTAAGTTTGTTAACAGAGATGCTTGGCCCCAGAGGGTGGGGTCCTCCAGGAGGTGCCATGTCTGAAGCTGGCATTATCACGACACACTCATATCAGGGTCCTGGTCATGGGTGTTGGTTGTGCACCCTACAGAAAAGTTCTTTTTTCCTTGGAAATCAGGCATGGAGAGGAAAAAAGCTGGGTCAGGATGCAATGTGGGCCCATACTATGTCCTGGGAACAGGGAGGTCATGCTGGGTGCTCCAGTTCAAGTAGATCTTTAGAACATCTAATTCAAGCATCTCCAGATGTGCTGCTCTCCTGCCAATTGAAAGTGCTTAGGTAGATTAGGTAGTTGCAATATCACTTCAAACCATCAATGTTCATAATGATGCAGAAAGGGTCATCTTCCCTTTGTCATGGTCCTCCCTCTCATCTCTCCCCAGTCACTCATTCTATCAACACTCTGTTGGCCATCTATCAAGCCAAATCCAGGAACAGATCTGGCAGGAGGCAGTCTCTTTGTGTTTAACTGGGTTACTCTGTGCTTAACTACCTGAAGTAGGTGGTGGCAAACTCTCTGCTGCAAAAGCAGGATTCCTCTTGATACTAATGGATATTCTGAGACATTACCAAATGTGAGGGCAGCTCTTCTCCTCTTGCCACCTAGTACATTAACATTTGAAATGGAAGAGGGGAGGTTCCTTCCAAATTCTTAACAAGTGTTAGAAGTTTTGTCAGAAAAAAAAACCCTGAAATAGAGCTAAGAAAATCTCCTGCTCTGGAAAAAAAAAAAAAAAAAAAAAAAAAGAAAAGGAAAAAAGAAAAATGTGTTATATTAACAGGTCTTTATTTCCCTGTGTTTGAAATAGGAACTGTCACTGTGTATCAGATATTAAACTGGCTTACAATATTATTTTGTTTTATTGAAACTTCATCTTTCTCTATGAAAGATGATCATTTGGTCAACAAAAAGAACATAAATTTCATGGTAAGATCTGCCAGCATTTGAGATTTTTAATTTTTTTAATTACAATTTTGGCATCTTTCAAATATACCTGTTACTTGAACTGTGTGATTTCATCCTAATTTCATATTTCTTTCTGTCTTTTTTTTCCCTTTCTTTTCTGTTCTTCATCCTTTAACTATTTAAACCAATGAAAAATGTTTGAAAAGTACAGTACCTTGAATGTCAAATATGAGGAAGATATGAAGCTTCATATCAAAAGCATGTCAGATAGGGAGCAGTGAGTCATAAATATGCACTTTTAATGGAATGTCAGAGGAATTGACAGCTGTATGTTTTGGTAGGTGTAATGTAAGAAAGATACTTCTAATTTATGAAATAATTAGGGTATTTTTCTTGTAAGACTAATATACAAATATTGAAGGGCGAGGTTGAAAAGACCTATTGCATGATTTATGGCACCACTGAGATCTCAGCTCCTCCTCCACCTCTTTTCCACCCCAGCACATTTTTAAAGGACATCAGTTTGAGAAAACAGGACTGTTCAGCTTCATAAAGTTTCATCAAAGTGAACTGGAACTATAGTTATTTCTTGCGAGGTCATTTTAGCTCTGTTATCTATTTCTTTTTCTTCCTTACTTCTTGCTTCTACCCTCAACTGCAACTCTTTAAAAGCTTTTTTTCCTTCTGTGGAAGGTGCTGAAGCCCCAATGTGGAGAGAGGAACAAACTCTGATGTCCCTTGTGTCTAGGCACAGCCATGTTTCCCAGTTGTCAAGCAAGCATGTCAAAGGCCCCATTTTACACAGAAGTGCCCTAAAAAGCCTTTTCAAAAGCATAAAAACATCAGTCTCATTTCTCTTCTCTTTAATTTCTCATTAGAGCTGAACTTTTTCTCTCTATTGGAATAAATTGATTCAGCACAGAAACTGTGCCTCTTACCTTTCTATCTAATCCCGACAGGTCTCAGACCCCAGCTCTGTGCTTGCAGCTGCTGTGAGTTTTTCTTCTCTCTCCTCACACTCATGCTCTCGTTCACGGTCCATCAGGTCTGGATCTCAGTCACAGGCCCTTCCGCTGCAACAAGAAACATGTGGGAAACAAAAAACTCAGGCAACCTAACATGTGCCAGAAATGAACTTTCAACCCAGATGTTGACAAATTCTTCTTACTCTGCATTTACTCCTTTATGGCTCTGTAATGTTGGACTAAGGATTTCTCCTCTTCATTGGGAAGGTGGTTTGGGACTGTTCTAAGTTGAAGGTGAAACATGTCTTCTTTAAGAGTCTGACATGCTCTTAAATAGTTTTATTGACAGCCAGCACCCCTCTAACCCCTACAAAACCCCTCTACAGACATTTCTCCCTCTCTGCCCCCCAAAAAATCCACATGCACTTCAAACAGCAGCAAGGCCCACCCTCTACAAATGGCATAGAAAGGGCTGTTACTGCTTCAGGGGTAGCTGCATACTAAAGCTGATGCTTCACCATGTGAAAATCTCTAGACCTTGCCTGTGCGTACTTGTAGAAGACACTGAGACTTCACCTACATGTATGGTGGTTATATCTCCGAGTCTTTGGACTGAAGTCCATTGTGGTTCCTCCTCTGCAGTTTCCTGGTGCTCACCCAGTTTCGAAAAAAACATGGGACATCTTGCTGTTTCTTGCTATATTATCTCATTTATCTGGGGTTCTGCTGCAAGTGGGAAAAATAGTCTCTATATCTGCTTAATCACAAGAGTTTATCAAAATCACACAGTGTTGAGATAAGTACATTCCCATTGATGTCAGAGACTGTCCAATTGCACACACCAGTGAGGAGACCAGTGTCCATCTCCATGCAGTCAATCAGGCAGAGAGACTGAAAGGAATTTGTGTTCCCAAAACCCAAGCTGTCATCCTGACACTAGGGGCCATTCAGCCTCACCTCACTTTGGTTTACATTGTCCAGAGCTTAAGACTACACATGCCCACCACTGCTTTTTCTCCTGGCAAGACAATGTAGAACCACATTGGCTTGTGTCTAAACACCTTCAGAGTCTACAACAAGTTGCTCCTCAGCCTAGGTCTCAATAAGAGGCCAGACTGTCAGGAATCATCACAGCATTCCTGACATGCATCGAGAGGCCTAAAAACCCTGAAAGAAGCATGGATGACTACCACTTTGTGACTGGCAGAGTCGCCCGGGCATTTATATCATAACCTTTAGGCTAGATCACTTACCTATCCACTAGAAAACTTAAGTGTTCATTTCCTAATTTACCATGTTGTTATTTCAGTCGCCTAGGAAATTTGCCTGTAGTCTCCAGGTCAGAAGATACTTGGCATAGGAATACTCTGTCCTTCCTCCTGGAGTTGAGCAACATCTGCAACAACATGGTCAAGCTGCAAGAAAAAACTTAGTGCAGGGCTCATGACAATCACCTGGAAAGGGCATGCTGGGTCTTGTTCTAAGGTCTCTTTCTAATGTCACCTATGGACTGATGATAATATGTTTGAAGAAATGTTCTAGCATGCATAGAACAGCTACTAGGAGTCCCACCTTTTTTTACAGAAGGCTATAATTATAATGCTACAGAATTAAGTTCTGCCTGGTTCTTTCTGTTTGCAGCACTATTCAATTTTATCCGCTTTCCATTTCTATGCACAGTCTAACCAGACTGCTTGCAGAAGATAGGGGGTTATTTTCTCACTACTGCCTGTAGTTAGGACTTTCTCAAGATGTGGTGGATGCAGTAATTTGGATGACATCAGGAAGGAAGGGGACACTTTTTCTTGTATGAAATGGCAAGCATAGCTTCATTGGGCATCTTTAATGTAGACTTCTGCATCTGAGCTAGCCTCCTTACACTCCATTGATAAGCAATTTTGCAGCTACTTCAGGATGTGAAAAATTATACCCCAATATCACTTTTATTTTCTCAACTCGACTATAAAGACAGCTGAAGGAGATTGATTCAGCTGTGGATATGAGCACTGCTGATATTCAAAGCTCCCAAAGTTGTGCATCTCACCCCGCAATCTTTGTGGGACCTCATTTTATAGTACTGTTTGAGATGACCCAACAAAATAAACTCAGGTATCTGAACTGAGAGAAAGACTGGATTCAAGAAGAGATCAAACTCTGTACTCTGTTGTCATTTCTAGCCTTTAAATATATTTTCTCATTTTCTTCTAGAAAGTCTGGTCAATAGGTGCCTCTCTCACTATTTCTGCCAGTGAGACGCTAAAGAAAGATTATGATGGATCACACTCTTCCCCAAAGAAGTGGTATTGCATGTACTGCTCAGAGGAGGACAGAGATTGTAACAGGTTGAAAGCTTCCGAGCTGAAGGATACTTCTTAAGGAATGCTGACCCACGCTACACTAATTCACAAGAATGTGAAAGCAATCTCCAAAACATGACAATTCAGTGACTGGCTGCAGTTATCAAGTGATTGGGAACATGATCTAAAACTCCAGCCTTCCATTTATCTCAGGCTAACTGGTGAAAAAGCAGTTTTCAGACTTTATGAAATGCAGGCACGCTTCATTGACATTTGGGCTCGAATTTCATGGCTTTAGCCCCCAGACAACCTTGTAGTTAAGTAGTTAAAGAAAGATGGTCAGAGAAACAAATAGTATTCATTATTTTTGGCCATGTATATGTGTGTGTGTATGTATAGAGAGAAAAAGAACATGAAATTATGGAATTGTCAGAGTTTGAAAGGACCTCTAGAGATCATCTAGTCCAACTGCCCTGCTAAAACAGGATTGCCTAGAACACATTACTCAGGACTGCATCCAGGTGGGTCTTGAAAGTCTCCAGAGAAGGGGACTCCACAGATATATATTATAAATTAAAATATATATTTTTTAATTAACAAGTCTTATGTCAATTGAGATATGTATACTACAGTTTAGAGTTTCTAGTGACATTGCCCTTCACCCAAGACTACCCTGCTAACAACACTGGTTGCATGGCCAGGATGGGTTATCAAAGGTTTTCTGGGAAACTTAAACACTACTTTGGTAAAACATCTCAGGGTATTTGTGATCTGATAAGCAAAGGCAAAATTGCTGGCTTGAGGCAGGAGAAGATCAAGTGCCTCACAGCATCCCCCGTGCAGAGCACACTGCAGGCCGTGTGACCTTCTGCCTCCTGGCACACCCGCACACGTTGTGGCTGAGCAGGAGGTTAAACCATGGGATCCTGTAGCCAGACCAGCTTGTTGATCTTCTGGTTTACCGACATTTGGGCAAGTCGTTACTAGACAAACTGCATTTTCAGCAGTGCTCTAGGTCAAATGTTTCAGGCTTAGAGCTGGGGCTATTATTTGTAAGACTGTTCCATACCTGTAGTTCACTTTGCATTTAAAAACGTTGGTCTGTGCCTCATTTTACTGCCATGTAAAAGAGGCTGAAGAATCCCTACCTTCAGGTTAAAGAAGGTAGGAGGAGAGAAAGATCTGATTTTGAAAGAGAAAATGCTGCAAACCTGTCCTTTCTAACCAGAAAGCATGAGTTCATTTACAATCATATATTTCCTTCTCAGAAATCTACTGTCTTTTGATGGTAATATCATCAAATAAAGAAAATTATACTAAAAAAAAAGAAAAAGTGGAAGAGAGGTCAGGAAATAAAACTAATTCTGGTTCACAAATCTTCTTCCACATGTATATTTGCACACAACAAATTTAACAAAAGAGACAGTAATTTGAATCAAATGGAGAAGTACAATAATCACTATATTAATCTACTCTATTATAGGGCTATATAAACACAATATTAAACTGCTGTCTTTGCTCTTTCTGACCTGTACGATCTCTCTCTATACCATCTCTGGGTTTTCTTTCTCCATCTTCTTCCTTATTCCAGTTTGCCATTCTTTCATAGAATAATCCAAGGCCTGCCCTAACCAGTACCAGGTTGTTACTCCTAGTTGCACAGGAGAAGAGTCAATCCTGAAAAATTCTACATACAAAATTAAAATGAAAGCTTTGTGTTACTGTTTCCTTCATGACCAGACTGCGGCTTTATAGGGATCTTTTTATTTTCCACTCAGGTATGTAAAGTAGTTTTGAAGTTTGGACCTTTAGGAGCAGTCGAACATCTGATCTACTAGACAGCAGAGCTAGAGCACAGGAGTCCCTGAATTCAACTTGAATTTAGCTGTTAGCAATTTCCAATTAATTCCCTAGCTTGAGTCGTCTGACTTCTTCCATTAAACAAAATAAAGCTCTCTAAAATGAGAAGAACATTTTATATTGAGCTAAGTGGTAAATTTACCATCAAGACTGATTCTGATGGCAATAAAAATACTTAAAAGTCACAAAGATTCCGACTTACTGAAAACTCATGTCTTCAACATAATTATGAGTGTTTTCACAGAAAGCAAGAGTGCAAGGTATGATCTAAACTGAGTCATTCGCTCAATAACTTTCTTTGCATAGGCTCTGATTCTAAATATCAACAACTATTGACACTTAGTGACACAGCAGATGCCTAGTTTTGAATGCAAATTCTGAATTTAGGTGCTACATATTGATATTGGCACATATCACTTGGGTTAAGATCTTGGGGATGGAACAGACAGGCGAAAGGGGGTTGAGAGGACGAGATCAAATCCTGATCTTTGCAGAATACTGCACTGGCAGATTGCCTGTAGTAACAATGACAAGAAACCTGTCGTTCAGATCTAACTTTGGGAGGCTCCTGTCTCAGAGAAGACTTTCCTGAACAAATAGTAGAAATTCAGTTAGCTTCCTGGAATGTGAATGCCTAAGGCTGTGAGCTTTACTCTTTGAAGGATGTGGTTCAAAGTTGATTTCATTTTTCAGGTGAGGTTGACCATTAGCTCAGGTATCTATATGCAACCTTTTGTATGGTCATAGGATAATTCAGTTGAAAATCATCTAGTTCAACATCCTGGTTGAAGTAGGACCAGTTATGACCCTCCTCTGTTTGTGTTCTTTCCAAGTTTTGAAAGTAGAGAAATCACCATACCTTTTCACTATAAACTTTCTTATTTTTCTAATACTAATCTTCAGGTTCATGCCAAATCATGAACTGCACAGGGACAATATTTGCTTAAGCAAATAACATTAAAAACTTAGTGCCAAAACCTGACACATGTTGAGCAACCCTTTGCAAATTCTGCTGATGCTGATGCTAATTCTCAAATCCTCAGCCCTCTGAAAAGTTTGGTTTAGTATGGAGAGCAACATCTACAAGAAGAAACTTCTATTTCAGGTCCTACTTCTTAATGTAGCTAGAGATTTCCATTCTGCTCAAATGTAATAGTTGCTCATATAGTGATGCTCTGGGACACTCAGGAGTGGCTAGTCGAGGAAATTCAAGAGTTTCAGAAATCTAAAATATGAAAGATCTTTAGGTATCAAAAAATGATGGTTTACATCTTCAGATTTTAGGTTTACCCTTGGCCAAGGACACATAGAATCTCAAAGCCCTTTAGAAATGATGATGGTCTTTTTCATCAAAACTATGCTCACTGGGACATGCCAAAAAAA